>JAUEKW010000028.1:1698572-1725415 GCA_032274785.1 Ajuga reptans
GGGGAGGTAGGGGGAAGGGGGAATCAAAGAAATCACTGAAATAACCATAGCCATAACCATCACAGAATTTACAGAAACAGATCAAACTATAACCATAATCTTCAGAAATCACAGAAACGGATCAAACCCTAACCTTAACCATCACAGAATTCACAGAAACAGATCAAACCGTAACCATAACCATCACAGAAATTACAGATCAAACCATAACCAACACAGAAATCACAGAAATCGATCAACCCATAACCATCACGGAAATCAAAAGAGGCAAAATCACGAGGGGGGAGGGGGAAGGGTTTTTTTACCCGCGGGAGGGGGGTAATCTACAACCAAGCAACTCAAATAAAACACCAGATCTACAAGATTTACCACAGAAACGAAACACCACGAATATCAGGAGTCAACAAATACACGAATCTGCCTCACAGTGAAGCAATCGATGGAAAAGATCCTTGCTTTTGGATTGCTCTATTTTCCAGTCGTGCAACTCTCTGACTGAATCTAGGCGAGCTTCTAGATTAGAAAGGTTTTGAGTTTTGAGAGAGGGGAAAAAAGGGTTTGCGAGGCCATACACACACATACACACACCACAGCTTCCTCTCTCACTCTCTCACACACACACACAGTAACTGCATGTGCAGATACTGCACTGGATCTTTCGCCATTACAGTTGTCTGCAAAAGTGGGGGAGAGAAGGGGGGTTCAGGGAAGGTGGGGCAGGGCAGAGAGGGAGGAGAGAGAGAGAAGGGGAAGAGAATACAGAGAGAGGGAGGAGAGAGAATGCTTAGTGGCGGTGGGGGGTGGGGGTGGGGGATAGGGCATCATATCATTTGGCAGTGTGAGACTGCGTCGTAGTTGGGTAGTGGGGATATTATGGGGAAGTGGGACGGATTTTTTAATTAAATGGTGAGGGATACTGAGCTAATTCGGATTCTACCAAACACACATGTGCTGAGCTCACCCTAATCAGGGTGAGCTCACCACTTATCAAACACAGCCATAGTTAAAATTTGTCGCGCCCACCTCCATCCCAGTCTAAAGACAACCGGTGAACGTTGTTTTTAAGAAATTTTACTTGAGAAGAGTTCTTTCAATCGACGAAGAGAATTTTTATCTAATACTTCTTAAACGGGCGAAGGGTCTTTAGACATAGCTAAATGCTTCCTCTTTTCCAACGAGAAGAGGTGAAGACCGATCCTACTCTGACCTAATATGTAAAACCCTAAACCCTAAAGCCCAAACCGGATCAACCGGAAAAGAAAAAGAGTAGGCCAAGCCTTCAGTCTCCCATTCGTAAGACAATGTTTGTGATTCGTAGACTTCACCTTCTTCTTCTTCTTCTTCAGGTTCTGGGTACTTTAGGCTCACTATTTGTGTCGTATTCTTTACCATCTTCTTCTCGCAGCGACCATGGCAGGTTTTGAGAACTCATCAGCCTCACTATTCACATCGTATTCATAGCTCTTCTCTTCTAAGGAGATTTGGATCATATTGATTGAGGCGACTGTACTCATAGCGCGAGTAACGCCTGGTCCTCGACTATTCACCCTTGCTCGATCATAGCGCGTAGTGCCACCTCAGCATCAGTGAGTGGTTGCCCTGCATAAAGTTTAAGTTGCCCTCTCTTCACAACAAGCACCCTCTCGTCGAACAATTTCAGTGCTTCTTTTAGTTCCTGTAAGTGAAGCTATCTCAATAACACGCAGTCGACCAAGAAACTTATTTATGCAAAAAATAATAACAGCGAACATACTTCGATGGTTAATGTTACAACATCGGCTTGGAAGTCTTCCAATTCAAGATCTTCGAAGAATGATTCCAGAAGATAACAGAAATTGGCGGCATCAGCTTGGTCCTCGAAAGCAACCATATGAGATATTTGATCCTCTGCGCTAGAAATGCTTCGTAGTGTATAAAGTCCTTCACCACCCTCACCATCCTCGCCTCTTCGCATAACAATAGCCTAAATTGAGAAACTAGTCTTGATTAATAATTTGCATGAAAATGAAACCAAAAGACAAAAACCGTTTATGATACTTGAGGGGAGATGAATATACGTCCCAAAACGAGTGTTGTTTCATAAAATTTCACATTGCTAAGGAGCCGTGTAAAATGACAGATATGCTTATTTAAGTTTAGTTATTATGTCGTCTTTTTTAGGTGTGTATTTTTCTATATACTTAATAATACTCGTATTAAGGGGAAATTTTCAATATTAACATATGATCAATCATTCCTAATATCCGAGGGTCAGCCGAGAACCCAGGTACTAACATATTACTTGTTTCATTCAACTCACAAGACATCAAATATCACAGAGCAGTAATTTATCAATAAATTGAATAAGAAAATGCAGAAAGAGAGCATATCAAGAAACAAAGCCCGGAAATTTGTTGTCGTAAAATACCAGAACATAAGGAAGATTCAACCACCAAAAGTCAGTTCCCTTTGCCGATCGCCTCCTGCCATCCTTCTCCAAAGCAACGCCTGCAGATTTGATGATTAAATGAGAAGACCAGTTGAAATTATACATGGGCATCTGTTCAGTCCTAGTAGCACATATTACTCATTGATGCCGAAAATTTATTGCTCGAACAGGCAAGGGATCAGATGTTATTTTCAGTTTTGATGGTTGTATACTCACATTTATACACCTAAACTTTAAAAGTAATATGTATGCACAAAAGCATTATAAACTATAAGTAAAATATTTTACTACGTAACCATAACAGCCAATAACATTCATATAGTATAAGAGGTTCTAACGACACTACCATCAACCACCTTTGGTTTCGCCGCATCTTTTCTCTTTCCTTTCTTGCTTGTCTCCCTTTCTCTCTCTACCTTCTTCCTTGTATTCCTCGTTGGCTCATTCGTTTCCAACATCCCTTCCGTATTTTCTTCTTCTGCCACATGAACTACCTCAATCCTATTCGAATCAACACTAGCAACTTCTATCTGGTTTTCTACACTATTTCCATTATTATCACCATTCCCACTACTAATCCTAGTATCATCTGAACCAAAACCCTTCGGTTTCTCTATCGGATCACCAGACAAACCTCTGAATTTATACTTCTTCTTAAATAACAATGCCCCATTACTCTCTCTATCATCCAATACACCCTTCTCAACCCCTTCTGATACTACCGGCATTTTGAGACGACTGTTTCCTAACTTCTTTCGCAACTTAACCAACCGATTGTCAACCTCCTCTTCTATCCCACTTTTCGAATATTTGCCACCATCATTTCCCTCACTATCAATACCATTCCTCTTTGACTCCAATCTTTCCTTTTCCCTTGCCTCCCTCGCCATTACCCGAATCTCCTCGATTTTCCTCTCCATTCCCAACTCATCCACATAAATATTCGAGTTAATCACACTCACTCTCGACCCCGTTTTCCCATTTCTACCATCCAATACTTCACTTTTATTATCAATATCAGCTGAACCAAAAAACCAAACAGCACAAACAGTTTGGAAAACAAAAGCCCCAACCAACCACAATCCATATTTCAAAATTGAATTTTTTGGAAGAATACCGACATTTCCATCAACACCAGAATGCACTGAACCCTCAATTTCACTTAATTTTTCCGAATTTTTAACTTCTGCACCTCCAGCTTCTGAGATTCCAGATTCTCTAGTTTCCTGAGCATTGCCAGTCTCTTCGATTTCTTGGGATGGGGAGTCAATGGGAAGCATAGGGTTTGCAGGAGGCAATTTGGGGAAACTGGGCTTTTCTAGGGTTTTGAGGATTTTTTGCCGGAGATGGTTCTTTCTTCCGGTGCGTTTAATCGGGAAAGAAGTGGAGAAACTGGATATCACGGGACTGATTTTGCCAGGCATAAACTGGCGGTGGCCGAGGGCGGCGGGGGTGAAGGCGGCGCCATGTTGCAAAGCCGCCATTTTGCCACGGAAACATCAACAGTAACGTTCATTTGGATTTTAAATGGGGGACTTTGTGTAAAGGTAGGAAAAAGTATTTTCATAATTTTTTTTTATTTTTTAAATGATAAAACGTATTGTTCCAGGTAATATAAAAAAAAAAGTTTGAAAACAAACCAAGCAAAAATATATTGACATGGTTTCAAGATATAATTAAATAAATAAATATTATATGATCACAGGTCTGATTCACAAACAATTAATCATTGGTATTTAAATTGGGGTTAAACCTTCACATTGAATTAAGTTTTGTGTCGGAGTTAGAAACCCTCAACTTAAGGTGCACTCACTAATAAGAGTCACTGCGTAGAAGTTACGAGGTCATTTGGTGCGTTGTAAGACCTAAACATACTAGAACTGTCTTATATGACTTGAACGCACTAGATAGGTTATGTGATGTTTGAAGAATGTACATAACATGTTGTTACTTGATGCTTGATAAGATCTGGTTGACATTCTCGTTCGATTAGAATAACTGGTTTTGAATCAACTTACAACTGAGAAAAAAAAAATTGAAGATTCCAAAGTCAAATATTAAATTAATGTTAATGAATTTGAATTTCTTTTTCCAAGATCCATATTTAATCTTGCTCGTACAAAAACGGAAAAACCTCTTAATTTCATCTTCATTCATTGCAAATCCAATTCAAGATTCTCAATCCGAACATGTTCAATCTCATATGTTGGATCAGGTCGACCCGGACCTATTTGGCCTAAAAATTAGAGAGTCCAAATAGTCCCTTTAAAACACACTGAATATTTTAGGGCTTATCCTCCGTGACCTGCCAGGCCCGTCGAACATGTTGGGTACCATGATACTTGGACTAAGATTCCTATAACTCAATCTGTCTAAAATGTCGGGCAAGTTAGACTAACCCATCAAACTGCAACGATTTTGCCACATCTAAGAATTGAGTGTAGATTAATTATCAAGTACTTCGAACCAGACAATTCAACCAATTCCACCCCTATCGGTATTTGTAAAAACAAAAAACTAGAAAAGTAAAAAAAAAAAAAACCTCGAGTGATTTAATTCGATATAAACCGCTTGTAAAACTAGGCAAAAAAGACATCCACGAAATCATCTCCCATAAAACAAGAATCATGTCCCCAAACCTAACACAAGTACACAACCACAAACCTTGAACAAAACAAAATTCAAATCCTCCGAAAAGACAAACCCTACACAAGAATCCAAAAGATCCCATCTCTTCCCAAAGCAAACTCCACAGTCTCCACCACACTACCTTGTTTCTCTCACCTTTTTGAAACAGATTAAAAAAGAAAAGAAAACAATAACATGCATACAAAAGAGTGAAACCCAGAATTTGAAGCTTTCATGGCGTCAAGATTCCATGGTGTCCCCCCTTCACAGGGGGCGGCCGCGGCCCCTCCTTTCCAAGGTATTAGAGCTCCTCCAACTGTTGATGAATCTGATAGCCCTACTGGTAGTTATTACAGTGGGAGTGAGATTGAGTCTGAGGGTTTTGAGAGTGGTGAAGATGAGAGAGAAACTGTCTCTGTTAAGTCTAATGTAGTTGAAAAAGATGAGGGTATTCTTGAAGAAACTCAATTTGTTACATTTTCTCAGCCTTCTAGTAAAAGCCCAGATGAAGAATCTGTTCATGAAAGTGGTATTGTTAGTAAAAATGATGTCTTGAGGCCTTCTGTTAGAAGCCCAGATGAAGAATCTGTTCTAGAAAGTGGTATTGTTAGTAAAAATGCTGTCTTGAGGCCTTCTGTTAGAATCCCAGATGAAGAATTTGTTCAAGAAAGTGGTGTTGTTAGTAAAAATGTTGTCTTGAGGCCTTTTATTAGAGTCCCAGATAGATTAATTTATAAGGGAAGTAGCAATGTTGATGATTCTGATGACTCAGTGAGTGACTCAGGGGATGAGCTAGTTAAAGAAGAGAGTGATGTTGTGAAGTACAGTGATTCTAGGCCTCTTGTGGCTGTAAAGGAGGAGGAGGTTTCTGGAATTTCTCCGGTGCAAAAGTTGCGTATTCCGGTTGCGAAGATATCTGCTGATAGTGATGAGGACTCTCAGGGGAGTGGAGGTTCGGATGGAGAAGGTTTTTCGGGGATTGTTAGAATTCCGAGTATTGAAGTTCTGCGTAGAATTAATAGCGCCCCGAAAGTCAGAATTTTGGAGTTTGATGAAGGGGAAGATGATGAGGATTTGGTTATTAGTAATGTGGTTTTAGGCCTTTCAGATGAGAAGGAGTTTTTTGATGCAGAGAATTCGAGTCAGCGTGATGTATTAGATTCAGGAGATACGGTCCAGGATAAAGGGCCTGATATTGATAAAGAAGCTATGGTTAATGCATTGGTTGTGAATGAAGAAGTTGATTCTTCACTAGAATCACTGCATTTAGATGAAAAAATTCAAGAAATTGATTTAGTCGATGAGCAGAAAATGAGTGTGGAATTGGTTGATAAGGAAGGAATTGATTCAAAATCAGAGTCGGGGCGAAATGGAGATGCTATGCATTCAGATAAGGAAATTCGAGAAATTGATGTAATCGATGAGCAAAAGGAGTGTGTGGAATTGGTTGATAAGGAAGAAACTGATTCAACGTCTGAGTTGGGGAGAAATGGAGATGCCATGTATTTAGATGAAAAAAATCTAGAAATTGATTTAACCGATGAGGAAAAGGAGTGTGTGGAATTGGTTGATAAGGAAGAAACTCATTCAACATCAGAGTTTGGGCGAAATGGAGATGCGATGCATTTAGATGAGGAAATTCGAGAAATTGATGTAATAGATGAGCAGAAGAAGTGTGTGGAATTGGTTGATAAGGAAGAAATTGATTCAACATCAGAATCGGGGAGAAATGGAGATGCTATGCAGTTAGATAAGGAAATTCGAGAAATTGATGTAATAGATGAGCAGAAGAAGTGTGTGGAATTGATTGATCATAGAGAGCTCGCTGACGTTTCTGAGGACGTCATATTTCCAGACAATATTTCTGATCATAGTAATCGAAAGGAGAAAGTTGAAAGTGAGCACAAAAAGGACTCTATTCATCGGTGTGTAGACATCAAGGAAGTGCCTTATGAAGGGTGTGGTGGATTTCCAGAATTACCCCTCTCTCCCACAGAAAGCGCGCAGGTGTATATGTCCGATAGGCTTTTCAAAGATGCTAGCTTGGCTGGTGTAATTGATGCTGGTCAATTCGTTTTTGAAGGTTCTGTATTGGATCAAGAAACTCGGAAAGAAGATGAGAATAGGGATCGGCTACCTTGTGAAGTAGAAGAGTCAACTTCTTTCTCCAGTGGAGAGATTTCACGAGAGATCGATGGTGAGATTGTTGCAGATTTTCACGAAGAGGAGGATGCAGATGGTGGAACAAGTGAGCCTGCAGAAATAACATCTGATAATTTCGTGCCTCCATCAGCTAATGGTGAATTAGGGGAAGCTTTAAGTGAAAGAGATGAGATGAAGATTGAGATAATACAGCAAATACGAGAGAAATATTTGCGCCTTCTACAAAAATTGGGCCGTTCTCCTGAAGATTCCGTAGCTGCAGAGGTCTTACACCAGCTCACACTTGCGGAGAGAAGTTCGTCTTCTCAAAGATTCCATCTTGATTCCACCAAAAAGAGCGATTTGGACTTTTCACTGTCGATCCTTGTTATAGGAAAAACCGGAGTTGGCAAGAGTGCAACTATAAATTCCATTTTCGGAGAGAAGAAAGCTGTGATCGATGCGTTTGAGCCTTCAACTACTCATGTGAAGGAAATTATCGGTACAATAGATGGAGTCGAACTCAAGATCTTTGACACTCCCGGTCTTAGATCTTCTTTCGTAGACCAATCCATCAACCGAAGAATCTTGTCATCAATCAAGAAGTTAGTGCGAAAATCCCCGCCTGATATTATCCTATATGTCGATCGCCTTGACACTCAAACAAGCCCTAATGATGTACATTTGCTGAAATCGGTTACATCTTATCTTGGTTCGTCCGTATGGAGAAGAACAGTTATTGCTTTCACTCATGGAAATTCGACTCCTCCAGATGGGCCCGATGGACATCCTTTAAGCTATGAGTTGCTCGTTTCCCAACAGTCTCGGATTATTCGTCAGTTTATTGGCCATTCGACGACACCAGTGTGTGTAGTTGAGAATCAAGAAAAGAATGGAATTGGAGAAAGCATGACATCTGATCTACTGCTTTCGTGTTACTCGATAAAGATTTCGTCAGAATTGAGTTCTACGGTCATGGAACTCGCACCTTCGTCTGATGCTGACAGACCTTACAGATACCGATTTCTAGAACCTTCTTTACGGCTTCTTACAATGCCAGTTCTCGACTCCCCATGGGGCCTGGATGATATGACTGTCTCATCAGCTGGGCTATCCATCACCTTTGCTGATGTGGCAACACGGCGCAAAGTTAAGGACCGTTTGGCAGTTGGGAAACGGTTGGGAAATGGTGCTCTTGTTCGGGTTTCTGTTGGCAGAAACTCCAAACTTAACGTAAGCGTTGCATTGCGCAGCGACTTAAGGGGTTCGGAGCAACTTCAAGTCGCTGCTCTTGCTATCGCTCCGATCATCGGAGCTGTGTTGAAGAAGGTTTTTGGACAATCTGCTGAGGATTGATCAGTGTAGGTTCTGTTAAGTTGTTTGTGCTTTTGATATGTATAATGTTGCAGTTGTTTTGTAGGGTATATTCATGAGATGTATTAGGCTGAACTTGTATCTGAAGAAACAGTAATTAATCATAGTATGAATCAAAACTGAAAATCTGAAAATAACTGATTAAATTTAACAAATAAACTAGATAAACTCGTATAATACAAATGGCTATATTTCACTGTAAAATAATTTTTTTGAGAAGTTTATACACATGGTTCAGGAACCAACACATCAATGACCAATACCTTTCTCGGCCTTTTGGCTAAGATCAAGTGTAGTTTTTGTTCTTATCAGTTTAACACATCAGTAACCACAAAACAATGGTAATTTTTAGAACATGAAAAATGAAATATACCATAAAACTAATGTTGTAAAAGTGGTTAGAACAGCAAACTAGGGTCTATCACCTATTGAAGGCGGAGCGGGACATCTATGAGGAAGAATCGAGAAAACATTATATGCAGCCGATAAAAAAACCTAGCATGTAAGCAATGACTAGTTGAAGTTAGTTAGAAATTTTTGAAATGGAACCTAAATCAAATTACTAAGAACTACAAACCGACGAACAAATATTGCAAATTGTGAATATGGAATATTCCATTTACCCGTAAAAACCGAAAAAGAAAATTGCCAGGTTGGCCCACAATATCAGCCCACTGGCTCAAATTTCTGCGGCCCGCTAAAGTGCAATGGGCTAGCCCACCTACCAACCCAGATTGATATTAAAGGGGCCAATTTGATATAAAAGTAAAAACTCTTTCTAGGGACCAATTAGAAGTGGCGATTCAGACTGCCCGATTTAGTCTGGGTATATGTCAAGTTTGGTCGGACTAAAATTTTTTTAGGCTAAAATATAGCAAGTCAAGCTTGGCTCACCTCCTCTAAAATATACTAAGTTATCGGGCCTGTTAGGTAGAGGTGGCAATTTAGATGGTCCGATATAGTCATTTGAGCCGGCCCAAGTATCTATGGGGCCAAGAATTAGTGAGCAAAGACAGGTCCATTACCTTAATATATACTATATTTGTTGGACAAATCAGCGGCCTGTCGGAATTTTTACATATTAGGTCGGGCCTGTTGGGCTTGATGATACTTTGGGCCAAGAATCATATGGCCCAGCCCGTCTAAAATGTCAAGTGGGATGGGTGATAGGGCTGTAAATGAACAGAGTTTTCGTTGAACAACTCGTGAACAAGCTCATTTATTGAAACAAACGAACAAAATTTTGAGCTCGTTTTATAAACGAACAGAGAGCTTGAACATTGATTGACTCGTGAACAAGCTCGTTCTAGATCCACTTATTAACAATAGTAATACTAATAATAATAACAACAAAAACAACAATATTCATACCACATATAATCTAATATTCTTATATGACAAAAACTTGTGTGAGACCGTCACACAGTGTGACGGAAAAAAGTATCACTTTTTTTGTAGTAAAAGTATCACTGTTATTAAATAAAAATATTACTTTTTTTGGACAACAAAAGTATCACATTTTATACCGAAAGTATCACCTTTATTTGTAAAAGTATAAGTATTTTTAAAGTATCACATTTTTGGGCAAAAGTATCACTTTTTATGTAAAAGTGTATTCCGTCACACGCTGTCACACCGTGTGACCGCCACACACAAGATTTACTCTTCTTATATTACTTGTTATGCTAGTATGTATTTGACTAAATTCCTTTACTTATATGGAAATTTAGGAAAATATGTGTTTATTTAATATTCGTGAGCAGAGTAATTAGTTGTTCACACGTACAAATGTTCACGAAATGGTCAAACACGTTTATGAACATGTTCATGACCAAAATCAAATACTCTCAAACATCGCTCGACTCGGCTCGAGTTCGATTAAAAATAAATGAACCAAACACGAACACCTACAAACTCGGTTCGTTTACATCCCTAAATGAGTCGGTCATCAAGTTAGATCGATTTTGCCACCTTTAATGTTGGGACCTCCTCTAAAATACACTCAACTTTATGTTAGGTCTTATAATATTTCGGACTACAATTCCTACTAATTTATTCAAAATATCAGACAGACTGGGCTGGTCGAGCCGATTTTGCCACCCTACTCCAATGGGTCCAAATTGAGAAGTCGATCTCCTCCAGACGCCACTGCTTCATTTTATCCTCCAAAATATTAAACAAACGATATATAAAGAAGAGCAGCATCACTACTTAATTTCTGTATTTCATCTCTCTATTTTGCTGAATGGAAGAACACGCAGAAGAACTCTTCAAATGAAAGTGAGAGGAAATGGAGTCCACCCAGTTCACTAAACCCACAGCTCCCACAAACTTTTACTCTCTCACTAAAATGGCTGTGCAGAATTCTTCTTACAGGGTGAGTTTTATTCTTTTCCTTTCTTTCTTTTTTTGGGTAATTGTGCTGTGGATGGTATTGTAAGTATAGAAAAGACTGTGTAATTTCTTCTTATTGTGCACAAATGTTGCCGAATGTTTAATATAGGTGTATGTAAGGTGTTTGATGAATTGTTTCTTCACATGACTGTCCGGTTGTTATTGGTGTCCAATGTTAGAAATTTCAGTAATTGTGATAGCAGAAGGCTCGGTCAATCTTGACACTTGATTTTTTGCGTCCCAAGTTTGATTCTTTAATGGTTTGGGAGAAGATTTCAGATGTAAAGAAACAGCTGGAGTTTCAATATGAGATGTGAACTGTTGACGTTGTCTTTTTGTATTTATTATTTAAAACACTGTCTTTATATTTGGAACATCTAATATGGACTCTCTAATTTGATCAGGCTATGTCCCTGAAAAATTACTCATCTTTTAGGAATACAACCGCTATCAGCTTGTCACATTTACGAAGAAGCTCTTCGGCGAGAGTCTTATCGCTCTTGCAAGTTTCGTGCTATTCCACTTGCTCTGGTCTAGAATATTCCTCATCCTCAAAGCGAAGATCACGTGGGCCTGTCATGGCAGCAAAAGGAAAAGCTGAAGGGGAAAAACAGGAAGATGGGAAGTATAAGAGCACGGTCGATCTTCCTAAGACTGCATTTGGCCTAAGAGCGAATTCTGTTGTAAGGGAGCCTGAAATACAAAAATTATGGGATGAAAATCAGGTGTATAAGAGGGTCGCCAGTAGGAATACAGGGGTAATTATTTCAGTCGCCTTTTCATCAAGCTGTCTCTTGTTCTTCTGATAATGTGGTTTTAATTATCAATTGGTAAGTGAATTCTGGCTAATGCTGATGATCTCGGCAGGGCAGTTTTGTGCTCCATGATGGCCCTCCTTATGCGAATGGGGATTTACATATGGGACATGCCTTAAATAAGATTTTGAAGGATATTATCAACCGCTATAAGGTAATGTTCTGGATTACATTTCCTATTGGTTCCTGGAGATTTACCTCATTTTACCAATGGCCATATACAACAACCCGGGGGGGGGGGGGGGGGGTATTGTGAATAATATTGACCTTTTTTAACTTTAATCCAATAAATACTATGGCATATATTTGTGAATACATGCCTTAAATGCAAATATGCATATAGGCACTTCAATATCCATGCAACTAATTCACTGTTTTGTTTCAGCTTCTTCAGAACTTCCAAGTGGAATATGTGCCTGGTTGGGATTGCCATGGCTTGCCAATTGAACTGAAAGGCAAGTGCTTTAAGTCATCCTAGTTAGTTTAATGCTGCCATGGGCAGAAATAAAGCAAGAATAGTTATTGTTAAAATCTTAAGGGAACGGATGTAAATGATTCATATACACAGCTATCTTGAAAAAAGTTATGAGCCTGATATCTGATGCAAGGCATAATTCATGATATGCACATAGTTGTGCGTCAAAAATCTAACAACCATTAATGCTTCATCTGCCTTTTATTCTACCCCGATCCTTGCCCATATAGAAAGCTTGAAAATGGGTCATATCCTGATCCGGTGGTGGATAAGGATATACTGACACCATGTATGATTAACATTTCAAAACTCAACACCTCAGATCCGGAAAACTTAAGATAGAACAACCGAAAGCAAATAGAAAATATCACAGTAGTTTAATAACTGTAGTTACCTTTGTAAATAATGTGAAAAGCAGCAATTATGATGGCATATATCACTAATCTTGTTGATTTGTTCAGTTTTACAGTCTCTGGATCAGAATGCTAGAAAGGAGCTGACACCATTAAAATTGAGAGCAAAGGCAGCCAAATTCGCTAAATCTACTGTCAAAAATCAGATGGCAGCATTTAAGGTTCTGCGACATTTGTATTATATTAGCCAATGGGAAATTTTTTTATGTGCTTAGTTATCCAAGTACCTTGAGTTAGGTGCTGAATTTATATAATTACTCATCGGAATTACACGGGCAACTGTTGCTCCTGACTTATGATTTTCCATCTAGTAGATTTGGACTAGAAATATTATTGGCAGAAGAAAATGTAAAGTATATGATGAAACCCTTATTTATTTATATATATACATCCATCTTCATTGCAAAAGCTAGCTTTGATATTCTTCTGGGGACAGAAGGCATTGAGATGCATACCAATCCCGCTGACATTCTTTTTTATATGTTTACAGCGGTTTGGCGTATGGGGGGACTGGGATCATCCATATCTCACTCTCGATCCAGAGTATGAAGCTGCTCAGGTAGCTTTTGTCATTGTTAGAGTCTCATTTATGTATTTGGAGAATTGTGACTAGTATCAAGTATGATGGTCTATGATGTATCGTATAAGATTCAGTCACATCTGCGGTTGTACACTTGAGTTCATATTCTTATTATTGTTTTCACAGTCATCTTATCATCTTCGCTACTTGGTCTACATGAACTATACTAGATTGAAGTGTTTGGCCAAATGGCATTGCAAGGGTATATCTATAGAGGCAGGAAACCAGTACATTGGAGTCCCTCATCTCGAACTGCTCTTGCAGAAGCCGAATTGGAGGTACTGAATCTTTTGGCTTTTCACGTATCTTCTTCATTATTTCAGTATGCCTTGCACCACTTACTAAAGATTGGGACTGAGTGAAGCTTGTAGGCCTCAAGCTGAAGGTTTAATATTATATATTTCTTGGTTTCTAATTCGTTTTCAGTATCCCGAGGGGCATGTTTCAAGGAGCATATATGCCATTTTCAGATTAGTCAGTGCTCCTCATTCATGTACACTGCTAGATGATTACATGCCTAATTTGGGCTTAGCTATTTGGACTACAACTCCATGGACTGTTCCTGCTAATGCTGGTAAGCTTTTAATGTTTTCTTTGTAATATGTGTTCGTCGTCTCCGTTCAATTGTGAATATTGAGATGCTTCATTTTTTGAGGTATTCACGTGCTAATTATGATGTTTCAGCAACTTTATTTTCTTATAAAAATGTGGAAGCTTCAAAAAATTCGAGAGTATCTTGAGTTCCCCTAAATTTGATGGCATTGTTGACTGCAATTTGCTTGGTTTATGCTGAAACATTTCTTGTATTCTTGTTGACCATAAAAATGAGACAAAATAAATGTTTGCCTTTTACGAAACACTCTTGATTGCTGCTCATGACATTGATAAATCATTCTTTCTGTTAATATTGATAGTGGACATGGTCAGTGACTTTCTTGAGGGCATTATTTCAGTGATTTATTTAATACACTACTCATGCAAGGGTTTTGTTGGGAAATATATAAAGGTGGTGGCGTGGTGCATAAAGTTTTCTCAATTACTTGCATATGGATGTTATTCTCTGCAATGAAAAGTTTAATCTTTCTTTGTTGCCTTCTAAAAGTGTCTTCTTATATCTGGAATTATGTATCTTAGTTCACATGGGATGAGACCCGGAAAAATGACCCAGCACAGGAGCTTTATTTTAGTTTCTGGTACATTTTTAAAAGCTTATGTTTAAAGTAGGAATCATAAATATCATATTGAAATGCAGTGGAGAAATGGTTCATTAATGGTTGCATAATTGAATTCTTATCTTCGGATAATTTATCTTCTTTGTATATGTGCTCGCTTTTGTAGTACCAATTGGTTTGTCCTATTAGTCTTTCAGCTTTTGCTGGTTGTATATTCTTGCTTTCTTGATTCTTCAGACATACCTCTGTATATGCCATGATCACAATCTCTTTTTATATAGCTAATTATATGCAAATGGCACTTTTATTCTTCAGCTGTTGCTGTCAATTCAAAACTTCAATATGCTGTTGTTGAAGTTCAGTCGAATATAGTGGACACAACTTCATCTTCAGTCGATAAAGAGAAAAGGCTTGGCAATCTCTTGAAGGAAAATGACAATCTGTTCTTAGTTGTTGCATCGGACCTTGTGCCAACTCTGGAAGCAAAATGGGGTGTGAAGCTTGTCGTGAAGATAACATTTACAGGCGCAGAACTTGAAAATTGCAGGTTTCGTGCGAGTATAACAATTATAACTGAGTAGTTGTTAATTGAATTTTGAATCAAGATCCAAGCATGTTATGTACCCTTCTCATAATCTTTTGAATACTTTGATTGAAAGCTGCCAGTTGTTGAAAAATGGTCAACACCAACCTGACCATCCTGAATATTGTTTCACAGATCATTAAAGATAAATGGTACTCCCTCAGTCCCAAAATAAGTCTTGATCTCGAAGAGTACAACTTCTTGGTCAATTAGATGAAGGTGCAACCTTCTTAAAACCATAATTCTCACTTACAAGACTTTGTTTAATTGTTGATTTGACTTATTCAGTCCCCTATAACTCATTTGTGAAAAAAAAAAATCAATTTTTTACTTTGACTAGTGAAAGGAGACCTTAAATTTTGAAACATTACTCTTATTTGGGGACAGGGGAGTATAACATTTGTGCTTCAATGCTAGTTCTTAAGGTTGAAAATGCATCTTCATTTTTTGTTGCCAGTGGTCTACCTTTATCATCTGAGGGTAGTTGGTACCCATAGTTACACAAGGAAGACAGAAATCTCATGATTAGACTATTGATTTGGTGTCTTGTAAGTCAGTTGGACACCTTTTCATTAGTTTTTTAGATGAGCTCTAGTAAATACATTGCTCACAGCCTCTCCTCCCCTATCCCCCTCACCCCCTCCCCCCACAGAAAAGAAAAAAGACTGCAATGGTTTATAATACATAGCAAAGAGAGAAGGGGGAAAAAAAAAAAAAAAAAGAGGAAAGAGAAGTGGAAAAGGATGTGTTGCCTTTGCTGGGTGCTGTCATTTTGGATCTATACTCACCCCCAATTTTGGTCTTCTAAATGCAATTTCAGATATGTTCATCCTATAGAGAGCAGAGAATGCCCAGTTGTTATTGGTGGAGATTATATCACTACCGAATCAGGAACTGGACTAGTTCATACTGCTCCTGGCCATGGACAGGAAGATTACGTGACTGGCCTTAAATATGGTTTGCCTGTCATTTCCCCTGTCGATGATGAAGGAAAATTTACTGAACAAGCTGGACAATTTAATGGCCTTGATGTGCTTGGTGATGGCAATCTTGCTGTTATTGAATGCTTGGATAAAAACTTATCAATGATCATGGTTGAGCCATATAGTAAGTTAAGCTTTGGCCCTTTTAACTATATATCATAACGAGTAAAGTTGCAGGTTTGTGCTCTACAACTAACACTTAAAAAATGCAGAACACAAGTATCCTTATGATTGGCGAACAAAGAAGCCTACAATTTTCAGGGCCACTGAACAATGGTTCGCTTCAGTGGAAGGATTTCGTAAGGCTGCAATGGACTCAATTAACCAAGTAAACTGGATTCCTCCACAGGTTCAACAACTAACCTCTCTAATGTCTCATCAGTGACAAAACAACCAATTATGGCGCTGCTTTTCTTGTTGTCTCTCATTCCCTTAAAATTTTGAGGGGAGATAATAAATCTAGATGCAAATATATTCACTGGTCTTATTGAACTTCAGTGCCATTCAATGTATTTTGGTATTTATAGGCAGAAAATCGCATTTCGTCCATGACTTCAAGTCGTTGTGATTGGTGTATCTCCCGGCAAAGAACATGGGGTGTTCCCATCCCAGTCTTCTATCATGTAGAGTCAAAGCAGCCATTAATGAATGAAGAAACTATCGGTCATATCAAGTGTAAGGCCATTGAATTTTCACCTTTCCTTAATTTCCTCCTCCTCCACCCGCTCTCGACCCCCCTTGTCGTTGATGATCCTGTTTAATTGCTGCATCAGAGCGTTGTGTTTTCCGTTTAGAAAGTGCAGTGACCATGACATACTTTGATATTTTCATATCACTTTGTTTTCTGCAGCTATAATTTCACAGAAAGGAAGTGATGCGTGGTGGTACATGAAGGTAGAGGAACTGCTTCCAGAAAAATATCGCAGTGAAGCATCAAACTATATAAAAGGAACTGATACAATGGATGTTTGGTTTGATTCAGGTACATAGTGTTTGTGACATTTTATTTGTTATTTATTTCAATTTAAATATTATACTGATAATAGGGCTCTATGTTGGAACCTCTACCATCTTGTTGAGATGCACAGGACTGATAAATCATGTTTCATGTGCCATTGTGTCAAATATGTTTAACTTATTTGTATGTGTCTGTTATGTGTGTATGCAGTATGCTTTTTGCCAAATTAATTATGTTAGGACTGGGAGAGAAGTGTCATGTCATTTCTGTTTTGTTTCTTATTGGCACATTCTTTGTGACCATGTGGTGAAAATTTTGCCATCTCACATTTGTGTCACATGGAATTCCATTCTATATGAAATAAAATTATGAACAAATTAGTATCATAGCAGCCTGGTACATTCATGATCACGGATAAAATTATGCACTCTCCATATTAGTACATAAGTGTGAAACACGTGGATCTCTCCTTTTAACACAATCTCTAACTCTGTAATAGTTATCACAGTTCTGGGAGGTTTATATTCTTATTTTTATTATACTATTTTAGGTTCTTCATGGGCTGCGGTACTGGGGAAGAGAAATGGTCTTACTTACCCTGCAGATTTGTATCTTGAGGGGACAGATCAGCATCGTGGCTGGTTCCAAAGTTCATTATTGACAAGTATTGCTACAAATGGTAAGAGATGAAACATCATCTTCGATGGTTGTATTTTGTAGCATGTGATTCTACTTCATTCCCCCTGCCCCCTGTATAGCATGAAGTATGAAATTTTCAGCGAAGTGCTTACTTTTTTATCTACCAGTGGCTATAATCTTATAAACTTTCTAAAGACGGATGATGAAGTATGATATTTTGTACTATTTCATATATGTACTTCCGTGTCCCTGAAGCTGTGATTATAAGTTGAATGAGTCTTGTGAACTCCCACATAATCTGCTGCAAGAAGACATGGTTTTAGTTAATAAATTAGTCAGGTTTACCTAGTGGCTAGTAGATGCAAATTATTTCAGTGATATGACTTCTACCGCTTTGTCTTTTGTTAAATATAAATATTTTTCCACGACACTTTTTCCTAATATTGCAGGAAAGGCTCCATATCATGGTGTCATAACCCATGGGTTCGTTCTTGATGAGAAGGGCTTCAAGATGAGCAAATCTGTAGGAAATGTTGTTGATCCTAGAGCTGTGATTGAAGGAGGGAAAGACCAGAAGGTAGCACATCGTATAGCTAGTACACTACCAGGGGTTGTTCATATGCAGCTCGATATTATTTATTTCTGACATTCTGAATTTTGTGTTATCTTCAACAGGATGCATTCGGCGCAGATGTACTTCGGCTCTGGGTCTCCAGTGTAGATTATACAGGTGATGTCATGATCGGGGCTAAAGTCCTTCGTCAAATGTCAGACATATACAGGAAATTGAGAGGAACCTTGCGATTTCTTTTGGGGAATCTGCATGACTGGAAAGTATGCGTTCTCTTGAAACTCATATCTGTTGGGTTCGAATGCCTTAGACATAGTAGCCTGTGCAATATAGACACATCACACACTTACATTTCTCATTCCATTTGGGATGTAAAATTTAGCTTAGAGATGTGTGAGTTTATCTTTGACGTTATCTAATTGTCCATATATATTTTGTTGATTTTTGTAGGCTGAATATGCTGTTCCTTATATTGAGCTTCCAATGATAGATCAATATGCGTTGTTTCAACTTGAAAGCGTTGTGAAGAACATCAAAGAGAGCTATGACAATTATCAGTTCTTCAAAATATTTCAGGTGTGTACCACTAGTGGAATTGATTTTTATATAGTCTAAAACCATTAATCTTTTATTGGGTTGTAGACTAGTAATGCTACTTCTTTCACAAAAGCATAGCCAATACCGAAACATGTCAGTTTTACACTTGTTGACAGGCAGATGATTATTAAATAGCATGCCAATATAAAAAATCAATATAATGGCATGATTATGATAATAATAATCATGGAAATGAGCTGGTTAGTAATAGGAACTGTATTCCTACACGAAGTATCTTGAGTTTTTTTTGGTTGATAGTATGTTTTACCTCCAAATTATATTGCTGCCAAGTCTATAAATTCAATGGAATCCAAAAATAGGATCTTGCTTTAGATTATATTTGAATTTGAATAATATCATCTCGGAAACACATAATGCAAAATCAAATTAGATTCAACGGGAATAAATTGTCCCCATAACATATTTCTATGTAGTACGATATTTATTTGTTAGTGAAATTTGAACAGAAACATTTAAATTTTACCAGCCCTCACTAGGAGAATTGGTACCTGACTTATTCCGCACGAAATTTGTCCAAGGGTTTTATTTTTTTTTTATTATTATTATTTTTTTATAAATATTTAGCTTATGAATTAACAACTTTTTTCTTCTCTTGTTCTATGTCTTTTGCATCCTTACAGATCATTCAGCGGTTTGTTGTTGTTGATCTCTCAAACTTTTACTTGGATGTTGCCAAAGATCGACTTTATGTTGGGTAAGAATTCATTTGGCTTCATTAAGTGCACATATCTTTTTATCATTATTTTTGCATCAATGTTCAAAATTACGCTCCACGGCATCCTGGATGCATGAGATTACCTAATACCTTCAGGTTCGACTCTGTGATGTCAATCTTTCAAGCTATAAGAAGTTGTGGCCAATAAATTATCATTTCACTTTCCCCCCAGCAAATAGGCTTTGATTTGTCAATATCTCATGCCTATCTTGCTTCTACGCTATTCTGCCTTAGTCCATCACCATGTTTACAGACATTCATGATGTAAGATATAGCCCACGAACAATATTTTGTGTATTTTGCATATTCAGGTTCCCTTCAAAATATTTTATAAAAAAATGGTTTTGCTTCTGGTGATTTAAAAAACAAAGATGCTATAACCTTCTTCTGTCAATTATTACCGCTATAGAAAAACAATTATGACATTAAATTAGTCTTTTAAAATGTGCTGATAGTTTCTTGAGTTTAAATTTGAGATACATCCTAATATTGCTGAAAGTCTTTGGAAGAATCTAATTTCCATATCAAGATTTTTTAATCTTTTTTAATTTGTTTTTAATTTCTTCAGGGGAACTTGTAGCTCTACAAGGAGAAGTTGTCAAACTGTCCTTTCTGCACATCTACTTTCTATTGTGAGGGTCATTGCTCCAATCTTGCCACATTTATCAGAAGACGTATGGCAAAATCTTCCTTTTCCATTTACGTCTGAAGATGGACAAGTGGCAAACTTTGTCTTTGAGTCAAGATGGCCCGTGTTAAATGAAAGACATCTTGCGTTCCCTGAAGAAGATGTTGTCTTCTGGGGAACAATTCTTGAGGTGATTAAATTACATACTTTTTAGGGTATCTCATCTTGTCACTATCTCATCTTCTCATCCCAAAATTTTGAAACATAGGTGTATATGTAATGCATATAATGTGAGTTTTGGAATATTAGAACAAAGTTTGAGAGGACTAAAATATAGTCGTCATTTTTCACAAATTTTACGAACAGAAGCTCGTTTTTCATATTTGTCATTCCTTGTCTTAATTCTGAATCTAATTCTTGGTAGAAGATAAGTTTCTTGAATTTTTTTATCTCAAAGTGCATTGAATAAAAACTGCCTACACCTTTTCTTTTCATTTGTCTGTTCTTTCTTTTCATATTGTTTCCTAATTTAAGCTACTTTGTGCAGCTGAGAACCGAGGTAAACAAAGTGCTTGAGGTTGCACGTACTAAGAAGTTGATTGGATCCAGCCTAGAGGCTAAGGTGTACCTGCATGCATCTGAAAATAGCCTCGTTTCAAGATTGGTTGACATGTGTGCACCAGACAATGATGCAGACTCTTTGCATCGGATCTTCTTAACATCCCAGGTACGCTGGTGTTCTCATTGTCATTCTGTAATTTATCCTCTATTTGCTAAAATAGGTAATTTGTACGATCTTACATCCGACTTTATACAAGAATACACTACCTAGCCTAACATTACCACTGTCGGTATTCATGTAACCATAGGTTATTGCACCTCTATTTATTGTTAAAACATTGTTATTTAAGGGGAAATATATGCTTCGCTTTTTCTTTTTTTCTTTCCTTTTCCGTTTCCTACTTTGGATTGTCGCTATACGTTGATTTGTACTTGCAATTTTGTGAGTGTTGGGTCCCTAAACTTCCATTTGTAAAAATTGAGTTCTTGTACTTTCATTTGCAGTAAACTTCCTTTTAGTCCCAATACTTAGTAGCTTACTTAAGGACCAAATTTTAGTGCAAATGGAAGTACAGGGGCTTGAACAAAAACTTAAATACAAGAACCCACTTAAGAAAAAAAAAAAAAAAAGTATTGAGACCCAAAATAAAACTGAATACATAGCCAAATATATGATATTTCCGAAATCTAACACCACCATATATGCAGGTGGAGATTCTAACTTCGTTAGAGAAAGTGAATGAAGACGATATACCTTGCACGGGGGAGTATCTTGTTGAGAACAAGGATAAAGTTTGGATTGGTGTGTCGCGTGCTGAGGGGCTTAAATGTGAAAGATGCTGGAATTTCTCACTCCAAGTTGGTAGTTTTGATGATCACCCCTCGCTTTGTGGCCGATGCCATGGCGTCGTCAGCCACCCGATTCCAGCTCTTGCTGCTGCTGGTTGAGATTTCTGTAGGCAGAACCAGGTCATTCCAACTTAGGTAGCAACAGTTTCTTTTTCCTTCTTTTTTTCTAATTATACGACGGTGAAAGACTCCTTTTTCAGCATCAGAACAAAGCCAATTCGCTTCATATTGAAGCCATTTTTTGCTGCTACTTGAAGTCATTTTTTTTTAATTGAGAAGGGAATTTCAAATGTAGAATTTGTCTCTGCAGTCATATTGTAGTATTTCAGAATTTAGCTTGCACTTTTTCTTACTAAATTTGCACTCTCTCTCCCTCTCTCTCTCTCATTCAAATTGAATTGCATTAATTTCTAAACATGTTTACAACGCCTCCCCAGCTCCTATGCCAAAACAGCCTGAACGACGCCGTTTCATCAACGGACTTCCCTCCCCCACAACTTTATAAGTAAAATGCAATTTTTCCTCCTAACTGAACATAACAGAAAATAACAATTATACAGGAAAAATGGACAGATTTCAAGGGTGTATTTATAGGAACTGGAGGTGTTAATAGCGCCCACCGAACAAAATATTCGGATAGAAGCAGGGAGAAGCCCTCACACACAAACACCAAAACACATACATAACATGTTCTAGTGAGATGGACTATGGTTGGAGAGAGAAGATCTTGATAAAACTTAAAAGTACAGAGGGTTTGAAATGAATTAAAAAACAACGATGGCAATAAAAACGTTTTGGTTGTTCTGTAACCACTAGACTATCTCTGTCGTACATTTTTCCAACTCACCCCTTGCAACATAAAAATACTCAAAACTTCAACTTCATTCAAACCATTATTTATCAGCTTGGATGAGGGCATACACGTTAGTAAAGCTGAGTCGAACAATAAGTAGTGCAGCGAGCCGAACGATTACAAGAGGTTCCGATTATGCTAAAGCTGTGACGCCTTACAATATTACAGATACCGTTGAAATAGAGTACCCAAAACTTCTCATCAGATTGATCGGCCTTTCACACAGTGTGATGCAATAATTCCGAACCATCATCATCCTGCGATTGTATTTGTATATCCTGTAATGAGCAAATATAATTCTAGGTTTAAACTCCAAGCAACGTTATTAGCAGCAGACTATTCCAAGGACAAACTGAAGAGTCAACTAATAATTCATCAATGCTGTAAAAAAGGCCCAACCATTCTCAAAACAGCCCCATGTCGCCTCACGTCACCTGGGCACTGCCTTGGAGCTAGGCCCCAAATGCTGCCCGTTTGGCGCCCAGAGTTTTTTGTAACACTGACTCGCTGAGGCTCATTCATTGTATGAGCGCTAATCTTTCCAACCGACATTCTTCTTTCAAAGACAAGAAAATTCAAATTGAATAATGTCCGACCTTAAAGCATCACCCTTTGTTGGGTTAAGAAGGAAGTTCTAGAGCGTAACCTTTTTCGGGGGAAGGAGTATGTATACTTAAATATAAATGAAATCACTTGTCACGACCGATCACGATAGCAGGATAAGATCCATATAGCCGACCGCACACAGTGATAAAAGCTAATTTTATTCTCGTTTTTATTAGGAAATCTGGTATACTAGCCACTAGGTACTCTAAGAAGCCCAATAACAAAGACAAAAATTGTAATTCATCAAGTAGCAGCGAAAGCAAAAAGTATAGTTCTCCTGTGTGTACCACAAACTTTCCAAAATTAATGACCAAATATCATGGTTTTACCTGTGTCTGTAATAATTGCTGTGGTTGTTGGTCTTGGGACATTGGATATGCCTGAGGTTGAGACATCCGATAATATGGCTCTTTGAGGTCAAGTTTTCCGGATGATGTCTGGAGTATTCCACCTTGTTCAGCACCTGGTCCCCACATTTTAGCTATTCAGATAAACAACTAGTCAGTACAGGAAACCAAACAAGTATATATGCAATACTGGAAACGGAATTTAAAAAAAAAAAACCAACCTGACAATGTTAGGTTAAGGGTATAACTCTGAGCTTTATGTGCAACCATATGAAGTTGACCAGTAATCTCTTGACCAGGCATCACATAAATAGGTTGGGCAAGGACACAACGCAGCTGGTACCAGTGCGTCGTAGGTGCTCCTGGAGCAGTGCTTAGCCACCTTTGTACAGTGCTATAAATAATGTAAATCAACAAATAAGCACATACGAAAGAAGTAAAAAGGTTTTTAGAAATATTGTTGTACATGTAGATTGAGATATTACCTGCCATCAAACAATACATCGAACCAACAGGCCAATCCATGTATTCTGGCACCAACGGCAGACACAAACTTCAATGGGATGTCAATTTCATACAAGTCTTCCTCCTGTGATGGTATGAAAGACATTAATAAATGACATATCTTAAAATGATTTTAATGTCAACTACCATCATCTTTTTCACCTGAGATCTCGAGAAGATGACAATAAGACCATGCATGCAAGTAAGATATGAAGACCAGATACTAAAATTTAAATTCATCCATTATATGTCGACATGGGTAAAATGCAAGTGAGGAGTCCAGATACCCCATGAGTAGGAGCAGAAGCTTTTGTTTCAATTGTGATATTATATTGACCAATATTAGAAAGAGGAAATTTGGGCAACATATAGTACAAAACATCATTTTTTTTTTTCCTTTTTCTTTCTCCTTCTCTTTTGAAATTTTTTTGTGCAACACAATGGAAAACTAGAGAAACATCTCAATTTATTTCTCATTCATTCAAAGTGCCATGGATGGTGTTTCTTGAAAAGAGCAGCTGCGCATGATGTATATGTGTTGATTGGTGATAGAAAGAACATTTACCTTAGCAGAAGTGAAATCTATCACATGGGAGATTGCAGGAGCCACCAATAACCTTGGATCAAAAGCATCCACAACTGGCTGCAAAGCACACAGGAGGCGAAACAGAATATTATCACAGATGTTAATACTTAATGTTGTAAGTCAAATTATATTAACGGAAGTGGGATGGGTGTCGGAGAGAAAGAACACCATTGTAGAAGGAAAGTCCCCATAGTTCAATCACACATAGAAATGAGCGTGGCTATTCTTAAATCTTAATCATACCAAGTTGCAAGATTAAGTTAGCATAGGATTTTCCACATGAACATTCACAAAACCACCAACAATGATAAAATCTATAGCGCGCCAAAATTTAGTCTAACCTTAATTATCAATGTATGTCCTAAATGGGATGTGTACCAAGAAAAAGATGGCAAGAGAGACCTCCAAAGTTTTATGAATTCTTTCAAAATAGACAGGAAAATGCTCGTTCTAGTGCTACTGAAGGAACAAAAAAACTTTATTGACCTTTTTAAAGATAGATAATGATCTATCCGACGACAACATGATGCTGACTCAAATTTCTATGAGAATAGAGAATCGTCAGTGAAACAATTTTTCTTTAGTGTGTACCACAAATATCAGGAGCCCTACATTGAGGCATGATATGAGAACTTCCTAATAACTAAAAGCCTAAGGAGAGTTAGTCACAAAATAGCATTTTTAAGTAAAATATATTGTTATTCATCGTGAGTAAGTGCCACAGATGGAAGTATTCATGTTCAATGCAACAGTTTAGAGATAGAATGAAAAGCCAAACAAGCGGATATTGATCATGACAGGCAATAGCATTACCTACGCATCATCCGGAAATCATAAAAAACCATGGTACAGGTTCTAAGCCAACAAAACTATTTGTAGCTCTACGCAAAAGAAGCATATAAAGGCAATTAGAATTAACCTGTGAGAAGTATCCTTGAAAGGCAGTACCATGCAAAGGCGTCAAGTTAACACCATAATAATTTTGTTGCTGCCAAAACAAAGCCTGGATTGAACACAGAAACAATAGTTTAAATTCCATTTGCAAGAAGCCCTGATATGGCGATACGGGAACAATTAAAGTTAATGAAAATTCAAGCTTGCGCATATAACTATAACTATTCAAGTTAGTTTCTTTTCAGCATTGTAAATATGCAATCAATGGACAACCAATAAATTCTCTCCAGTTTACATGTAGAAAAGTTAGAGACAACTATGGTAGTGATAGATGCTTACCTTATTTGCTATTTCTATGTATAAGTATTCATCACTGAATGGTGCCATATGTATCCTAGAGCAAACAATAACAAATATATAGAGTTAGTAACTAACAGCAACAATGATGTGGAAAAAAATCACATCGAAATACAAAAGGCGGTTACAGTTCAAATTAAAATGAGTTTTAATCTCTACCAACTTATGCTGATGCTGTAGAAATTTAACCAAGTGCACAAGCAGGTGAGAATGCAGGCAACATAGCGTTGCAATCACTATCCGTAGAAATCAGGTCAACTGAAATAAGTGGAAATAAAATTGAACATCTAATAGTCTTCCAATTTGATGCCTTGATATATTTCAGCATTCAGTGGAGCATTAATTGACCAGTGTATATAATTGTAACAAGTCATAAGATACACCCGTGCATATTATCCAGATAACACTTGTTGGTTCAATGAATCAATACAGAGGTCCCAAGTCAACCTTAATTTCCTGCATAAATTAAAGCAAGAGAGAAATTCTTCCCCTCCCCTCCCCCTTCCCATCTTAAGCAGACATAGCTTATGCAAAAAGAAACCCATAAAACAAGAGCAATTAGCAATATAAAATACAAAGTGGGGCAGTGGGGCAGCATTCACCTTCCTATAGTTGGAAACATTTTCCCATTTGGAACAAGGAATCTATCTCTAGCAATTATGTACGACTCTAGCATCCTCTCGTTAACTAGCAAGGTGCCTGCAGGACAAAAATAAGTTTTAACTGCTCTCAGATCACATTCAGACTGCACGCTATCAAGAAGAGCAATTCCCATAATCTTTTTTTGATAGGAAAGCAATTCCCAGAATCTTGAAAAGAGAGCATTGCAATTGTGTTTCTTCTTGATCTAATCTAGTCAACTATGCTTCCAATCATTTAGGTGTTATACGTCTAAAGACAAAATAAAAAGAATTAAGCATACCCATTGGTTCAGAGATCAGAATGTCTGCTTTCTCAGGTAATTCGACATCTTCAACTTTACCCTTAATTACCTACAACATAGTAAAAGATACGTCACTAAGAAATTGTAAATGATATGATCCCACGGACAGGTATTAAAATGAAGAAACAGCGCTCACTGTTATTCTTTCGCTGAGAGATGGATTTCCAGATATAAGTTTACGAGCATAATCTGCCATTTCTGATGCTTCCACAGCATAAACATGTCTT
>JAUEKW010000029.1:0-16772 GCA_032274785.1 Ajuga reptans
TAAAGTGGGACCCGTTGAGAAAACGTGGAAGTTCGAGGTGGTTTTGTGTTCTCCTTTTGTAGAGTTTCGAGACGGTATATCATTTGCCCAAATCGGTTGTTGGGTAAATGAGAAATTGAAGCTCAAAGTAAGGTGTAAAGGATAAGCTCGTGGGGCTTGTCCCACATTGAAAAAATGATTGAAAATTAGCTTGTATATATGGGAAACAAGGGTTGTATGAATGACTAGCATAAAGGCTCTCTTTCGCGCACCTAGCCGCAGAGGGTGTGAGAATTGAGGGTCGATTCGAGCCTCGGACCAAGGGACTTGTGTGCGAGCGCGACTTGTGTACACGAATGTCGGGCCGGTTCGAGACGGCCGCGCAAGCCAAGTTTTTTTTTTCCTAAGTGCATGGCTTTCCAACTTCCAGCCTTTGAACTTCTTCACGTTTTTAGTGACTGTAGTGGGTATTATCAGACCATTATTTGTGTAACTTCTGGATTAAATTTTATTTATCTCCAGAAGTAGTGGGCTCTCCAATAGTCTTTTGAGCACTATAAATAAAGGCTCTTCCAGCAGGTTTTGATATAGTTTTTTTCGGAAAAAGACACAAGCAAATCTTCCAGCATTCTATTTTTCCTTCTTTCCAGCGTGATAAAATCTCCTTTGGCCCTCCAGTCTTAGTAATATAATTCGGACATGACTCAGTTCGCTGTAAAGAAGGTTGATTCAAAGACCGTCATAAGTCAAGTGCAAGAACTTCAAGTCATCTTGTACGAAATCCATGCCGAAGGGATGAAATTGAGTGAGACCTTCCAAGTGGCTGCTATCATCGAGGAGTAACCACCGGGATGGAAAGACTTCAAGAACTACTTGAAGCACAAACGAAAAGAGATGAACTTCGAAGAACTTGTTGTTCGGCTTCGCATCGAAGAAGACAATAGGGGTTCGGAGAAGAAGTTCAGACTGGAGGTGGCTAAGGCATATGTTGTTAAGCATGGTGAAGGCTCAAGGAGGAACAACAAGATGAAATCCGGTCTGGCGGGCAAGGGTGCTTTAGGACCGAAGAAAGAAACTTTCAAGAAGAAATTTACCGATAACTGCTTTAATTGTGACAAACCGGATCACATAGCTGCCGAGTGTAGATAGCCCAAGAAAAAGCAAAAGGCTAACATGGTGGATGAGATCACCAAAGATGTGGATGAAATGCATCTTGTTGCGGTGGTCTCGGAGGTGAACTTGGTGGGTTCAAACCCACGAGAATGGTGTATTGACCCATGTGCTACCCTTCATGTTTGTTCGAACAAGAAGCTCTTTAGCATCCTTGATGAAAGTGTGAACGATGAGAAGCTCTACATGGGGAATTCTGCCACGTCGGATGTAAAAGGTCAAGGCAAGGTGGTCTTGAAGATGACTTTGGGGAAGGAGTTTACTCTTAACAATGTGCTTTATGTGCCGGAGATTCGTAAAATTTTGGTGTCCGGCTCGTTGTTGAACACGCATGGCTTTCACATTGGTAGACTAGAACATGTCAATTTTGATAGCCTGCGCAGGTTGATGAACTTAAAAGGCATACCCACATTCCATATTGATACGAAATACAAGTGCGAAACTTGTGTTGAGGAAAAATTAACCCGATCATCTTTCCAAACTATTGAAAGAAATAGTAAACCACTTACTCTATTACATTCCGATGTACATGACTTAAAAGCCGTGCAAAAACGTGGTGGAAATAAGTATTTTATTACTTTTGTAGATGATTACACTAAATATTGTTATGCGTATCTTCTAAAAAGTAAGGATGAAACAATAGATAAGTTCATTCTCTACAAAAGTTGAGAATCAACTTAATAAGAAGATTAAGGTGCTAAGAAGTCATATGGGAGGAGAGTATGAATCTCCATTTGCTGATTTTTGTGCTCAACATGGAATCAAGTATTAAACTACTACATCTTACTCAACTCAACAAAATGACATTGTCGAACAAAAAAATTGAACCTTAAAAGAAATGATGAATGCAATGTTGGGGGAAGCTGTGTTATAAGCTAACTACCTTTTAAATAAGGTCCCTCGGAAAAAATTGGATAAAATCCCATATGAGCTATGGCACGAAAGACCACCATCCTACAAATACTTAAAAGTGTGGGGGTGTCTTGTAAAGATAGCATTACCTTTACCAAAGAAGGTTAAAATCGAACCAAGAATTGTTGATCGTGTATTCATTGGATATGCACATAACAATAGTGCTTATCATTTTCTTGTGCATGAATCTAAAATTGGAGACATACACAAGAACACAATAATGGAGTCTCCAAATGCATCGTTCTTTGAAAATGTGTTTCCTTACAAAACTCAAGTGGAAGTGCTTCTACTAGTAAAACAATGAAAGTTGTGGAAGCAATGGAAGAAGAACAAGATGAAGAAGTTGAAGTTGAACCTAGAAGAAGCAAAAGGGCGAGGATCGAAATATTATTTAGTCCAGATTTCCTCACCTACATGCTCGAAAGTGAACCTCAGTTTTTCGGAAGCTGTCAATTCATCCGAAGGACCTCTTTGGAAAGAGGCAATTCAAAGTGAAATTGACTCCACTATGCAAAACCATACGTGGGAGCTAGTGGGTCTTCCTCCGAAAAGTAAACCGCTAGAATATAAATGGATTTTCAAAAGGAAAATAAAGGCAGATAGAACAATCGATAAGTACAAGGTGAGACTTGTGATCAAAAGTTACAGGCAAAGAGTAGGCCTTGATTAGTTTGATACTTATTCTCCTGTGATGAGAATAACCTCCAAAAGAATGGTTTTGGCCATTGCAGCCTTGAGAAATCTTGAAGTTCATCAAATGGATGTCAAGACTGTGTTTTTCAATGGTGACTTGGAGGAAGAGATTTACATAGAACAACCTAAGGGTTTCTCTGCTCCCTAGCAAGAGAGTAAGGTTTGAAAATTGGTGAAGTCTTTGTATGGCTTGAAACAAGCACTAAAACAATGGCATGAAAAATTCAATAATGCCATGATGAGTTGTGGGTTTAAGATCAATGAACGTGATAAATGTGTTTACGTGAAGAACACAAATAATGGGTATGTCATTCTATGTCTTTACGTAGATGATATGCTTATCATTGGTCGCAATGATAAAATGATCAAATCCACAAAGGATATGTTGAATGCACGATTCAACATTAAAGATATGGGTCTAGCTGATGTGATTCTTGGAACTAAAATCTATATGTTAATAAAATTCTTGAGAAGTTCAACAAGGATGACACATCCTATGCTAGAACTCTGATAGATTCAAGCCAATATCTATAAAAAAATAGAGGAGAAAGTGTTTCTCAAGTCGAGTACTCAAGAATAATAGGGAGTCTAATGTACCTAATGAGTTGTACAAGACTAGACATAGCATTTGATGTGAGCAAGTTGAGTAGATACACAAGCAATCCAGGAGATGATCACTGGAAAGCGTTTGTGAGAGTACTCAGATACTTGAAATATACTCGTGATTATGGACTGCATTACTCTAGGTATCCTGCTATAGTTGAAGGCCACAGTGATGCAAATTGGATATCTGATATAAAGGACTCAAAGTCAACAAGTGGATACATGTTCACTTTAGGTGGAACAGCCGTATCATGGAAGTCTTCTAATAAGCTAACAGTAATTGCAAGATCCACAATGGAGTTGGAGTCTATTGCTCTAGATAAATGTGGACAAGATGCCGAATGGCTTCGACATTTCTTAGAAGATATTCCTATGTGGCCCAAGCTAGTGCCTGCAATCTGCATTCACTGCGATAGTCAATCGGCTATAGGAAGGGCGCAATGCAACATGTATAATAGTAAGTTGAGACACATACGAGTAGACACAATACCATTAGACAACTACTCTCGACCGGCATAATCTCTATTGATCATGTGAAGTCTAAGGACAACTTAGCGGATCTGTTAACCAAAAGGTTGAATCGAGAGTTGGTTGCAAAATCATCAAGGGGAATGGGGCTAAAGCCTATGGAAGAAAGAGTTGAGGCAGTGGAAATCCAACCTAGTTAATTGGAGATCCCAAGATCTAGGTTCAATGGAACAACCTAACTGTTAAAGCTCTGAGATCACTGTGGGGGGTAATCACAGGCCCATTCCTAGGATGAAACAGTGATGCCCGTGTGGAGAAGGTTAAGCTTGAACCTTTTAATGGTTCTTACGCTTCAGTTTGAGCGAAGTAATGCGAGTTACTCTTAGTTAAGAATCACCTATATGAGAGGGAAGTGGGGTCGCTTCAAAGGTAATTGTGAAAGACTCGATCCCTAGAAACTCTTGTAGAACCAGGAAAGATATTCATGGCCGAACGGACATAACCATGAGATCTGAAATGTGTTAGGGAGAATCATGTGTGACGGACATCATCGTTTACACAAATGGCAGATCAGTTCAAGGACTTCATGTCTACTGTTAGCTAGTAAAGTAAATGTGTTCTCCCAAGGAAAGGTTTAAAGGGGTTACTTACCTATCCTATGCAGGTTTCAACTGTTAATTTGTATCACCAAGTATTATTTGTTTGTGTCAATTTCCATTCATGTGGGGGATTATTGGAAATTGCCCAGGTTGGTCATCCCTATTTGGGTAGAATTTAAAGTGGGACCCGTTGACAAAACGTGGAAGTTCGAGGTGGTTTCGTATTCTCCTTTAGTAGAGCTTCGAGACGGTATATCATTTGCCCAAATCGGTTATTGGGTGAATGAGAAATTGAAGTTCAAAGTAAGGTGTAAAGGATAAGGTTGAGTCCCACATTGAAAAAATGATTAAAAATTGGCTTGTATATATATAGTTTCCCTTCTAAGAGTTATATGAATGACTAGCATATAGACTCTTTCTCACGCAACCAGGCGCATAGGGGTGCAAATTGGCAGCCGATTCGAGTCTCGGACCAAGGGACTTGTGTGCGAGCACGACCTGCGTACACGAATGTCGGGCCGGTTCGAGGCGGCCCACGCAAGCTAATTTTTGCTATTTTTTTTCATAAGTGCATGGGTTTCCAACTTCAAGCCTTTGAACTTCTCCACATTTTTAGTGGTTGTAGTGGGTGTTATCAGGCCATTATTTTTTTGTAACTTCTGGATTAAATTTCATTTCTCCAGAAGTAGTGGGCTCTCCAACAGTCTTTTGAGCACTATAAATAAAGGCTCTTCCAGCAGGCTTTGATACAACTTTTTTTTCCAGAAAAAGACAAGCAAATCTTCCAGCATTCTTCTTTTCCTTCTTTCCAGCTTGATAAAATCTCCCTTGGCTTGGTGATATAATTCAGGCACGACTTCAATTCGCTGTAAAGTAGGAATTGTGTGCTACTATTTCTACTATCAACCGTTGTATCATGAAAAACTAACATCCAGCGATCCTCATAGCACCGTGTGTGGGGACAAATTAGTTTTAAGGAAATTGTGTTTTACAGGCCTCAGTTTTGTTCTATTTGGTGGTTTTTCATCGCCATCACACCCCATATTTTCTAACAGCACCAAAATTGGATTGAGCAAGTTCTGATTGGCGAGGAAATACGAAAGGAAGTAGAGTAGATACGAACTGGTTCAGGTTCCGTTATTCATATTCCTATCTCATGTACTCTTCAATCAATACGTATATAAATCAATTGTAAAAGCTCCAAAATAATGTTGTTATAATACTAGCATATAACCAGCTTTATTCAATACATGCAGCAGCTATAGCGTCTTTGATTCAATAAATACCATTGCCCTTATTAAGTCTCCAAACAAATTCTTACAAATTCCGACTTCTTTCTGCTTTTATAATTGTAGTAAGTAAATGTGATCCATAGGTATATTAATGTATCACACTATTCAAGTCTACAGATTGGTCCTCTGTTTGCCAGCTGCCACTCGCCTCGTCACCGACCGCATTGTCACAAATTCCTCAGCAGCAGAAGGGTGGATTCCGACCTGAGAAACATCAACTAAATGATATAAGCATGAAGGTCAAATTTTCATCTAAATATTTCCACATGTACAACTAAGAAGATATTCTATATACAAACTCCACCTATTTCAAAATTTATTATAAGGTTTTGAAAAGATTGAATTTCTTCTATCCACAATGGGTGGTTTTTCAAAAGTTCAAGAGGTGGGCGAATGGTTTGAAAAAGCAAAACCAACCGAACCGCAACCAAACTGTGCTCAACAATTCAGTTAACCCTCGACCCTGTTTCAGTTCCAAATCGAAACCGTATATGTGCTGTTGGTTCAGTTTTCACTTTGCAGAAACTTAACTTCGGTTCAAACCGAAACCGGTGGCAGTCTTTTGTTATTTCTTTTTGTAGTTTTTTTATTTAAAATTCCCCAAACTGACATCTTTTCACTTTCAAAACTCCCTCTCAATCTCAAGTCTCAATTCTCTGCAATTATATTGCAATAAGTTTAATTTATATTGTAATTTTGTAGTTTATTAGTTGTAACTTTTAATTTTATAATATAATTATATATTATTACAAGAAAAATATCAAAATAAAAATAAAAATAAAATAATAAACAAACCGACCAAACTAGTGGTTACGGTTTCAACTGCCGGTCCAGAAACGTAATCAGAACCATGTATAACACGATTCTGTAACAGTGTCCCCTTGGATGGTTTTCTGAGGCGTTGGTTCAGAACCAGAACCGGCATTTCCCGTTTAGGCACCCCTACTAAGGAACTAATAAAATTTCATTGCAAAATAAAGTGATCAAACACATAATAAACATTCTCTAGTGTCCCACACGAACAGAATTCAGTTTAGAAAGAGTGGTTTAAGCTCCGTAAAAGTTTATTAAACTTACCGTACTGTCAAATTGTGCCTTGGTAGCTCCACATTTGAGTGCAATGGCAATGCCCTGTCATGGAAAAACACAAAAGTTAACGAAACGATGTAGAAGTAAAAATGATTTTTCCTGTTATACAATGACTTTCTTTTTAAAAGTTTAAACTCTGTTAATCATCTTTCCCTTTATTTTTATTTTTTTGGTTCATAAAAAGAGAGGATGTAATGAGACCCTAGATGTCAACAAACAAATATGGAAGAGAAGCAACTGATGAAAACCTGCATGATTTCAGGCGCATCGGGCCCACACATGGAGGCTCCGAGAACTTTATCAGTCTCAGCATCAACAACAAGCTTCATAACAGTTTTCTCTTGCCGTCTGCAATTTAAAGATACAGAAAATCGAATATCATCATATAAACAGCGGAAAGCCATTCAATACCTATAAAAAGATTATGTTGCACCAATTTTCAACTGAATCATTCACAATTTCAATAAAGGCGATACCATTGAAATTACGATGCAGCTATAGTAGCATGACCCATGTATACTGGCCATTGGCCAACCTTGTCAAATTTAAAATCAAGAGTTGCACTGAAGAGTATTCAATTGTCGAGGATTTTTGTCTTTCATTTGTTAGATTCGACCCCCATAAGCAAGTAAATTAAGCATACAAAAGGAAGTCCAAATCATCGTACCCGGATATGGTGTTCTTCATTGGATTAAATGATGATGTGAAAACCAATAAGTCACCATTTGCTTGCTCTATAGCCTGTTCCTCACTGAGACCAACCACAGAGAGTGGTGGAATGCTGCCAAGCAAGACATCATACAAGATTCAACAGACATGGAAAAGAGGGGGGGAAATCACACATGCACATACAGAGAAACAAAAACGAACACTCCACCCGAACCCCCAAGAAAAAAAATATTGCTTATAGAATTGATGTGATCATGACTATCTCAACGCTAGAAAATCAACCAAGGACAGCTCAACTTAAGCATATAATGTATCAATGGAGTGGCAAGGATACTATGATGTTCCAATCTATATGACCCCAATGATAGTTGAGTATATATTTCCCACCCCAACACAAATGCTCCTATTTGAGCCACAGGCCAAAATGGAGTATTGGACCGACGATACTAGTTGAGAGTTAGTGCTGTCACCAGGTTGACTCAGACGACAGATACTTTGAGAAGAAGGAAATGCTGCGGACATCCCCAAAGGAAATGCAAGGCAAACTATTTGGGGAGAAAAATATAATAACGAAGAATTAAGAAATTTTGCCTTCTTTTAGGCCATCCCAAAGATTCCGACTTTCCAATTATGGCATATTTCATGAGATTTAAATCTATAACTTACATAATCTGCCACAAAATTTAAAAAAAAAAAAAGATAATAAAAGTATACAAGGTTTGACCCAAAAAGAAAAAGAGAGAAAAAATTGATGGCAAATTGGCAATACCAGAACACAGCACAAGGAACATGGTTGTAGTCAGCAGCTGTAGGCTGTCCACCAAAAACTGTTTTCTGCCAACAACATAAGAGATTGGTTTAATATGATATACCTAAGAAATATAAATTAGTTATGTATCATTTTCGAAATGAATGTTATCATAGAAATGGAAACAGATAAGCATGGAGGATTTCAAGAAACATACTGCAAAGCAGGCTCCTTCCATTAAGGCAATAGGAGTGAGATTCATTCGGTTTGTAACATCCCCTATGGCCCATATGCTAGGGATGTTGGTGCGAGAGTACTCATCAACCTGACATGTGAGAGATTCACAGAGAGAGAGTAAAAAGAACAAGTATTGGAACCTAAAACATGATAACTAAGCAAGAAACTAAAATTCTGAATAAACAAGGTAAAAATGCAAAACGATAAAAGCATGAAAAAAGCCACTGCTAATCAAATCAGAAAATTCAGAAGCTTGAAAAGGCCTCGATGCATAAACTTGAGTTACCAACTTTAATTTCACCACATCCATCTGAATTTGACTATGCAGACACTATGATAACACTCGTATAATGGATTAATAGTTTCTAGTGTTCATCCAGCTAACTTCAAGTTTGTGGATTTTACAAGGGAATACATACAAGGTGGAAATTAAGAAAATATTCAAGAAACTGGAACTCACCTTCACAGCTCCAGTCTTATCAACCTCAACCCCAATCGCTTCCAGGTTTAATCTTTTTGTGTTAGGAGACCTACCTGTAACCAGTGAAAAGACAAACGTCATCACAAGTTCTCTAAAAGAAGGCAAATACGTAAAAAGTATGACAAGTCCAGCAAATAAGAAAAATCTTCTGACAATTAATCATGAACTACAACACAAAATATCAGACACAAGATAGTAAATTTAAGACCACATTCTGCAACTTGTGCGCATCAATTGTATGCTAGTTGAGATCAGTTGAGGCATTCCATAAACTGTAAAAGCTAGCCGCAAACTGCTGCCATAGTATAGTAGTAAGTCGAATTATTTCCTTAGTAACCCAGAAAGTAAAGAACTAATTATTATTATTATAAATAGTAGTAATAGTAGTAGTAGTAGTAGTACTACTACTACTACTACTACTACTGCTACCACTACTACTACCAACTACCACTATAATTAGGAGAGTTGGAGACTCAAGCATCTTCACGTAATTTTCCTACCAAAAAACATCTTGGTAAATCTTTACTCAAGTTACCCTAAATAATACATAGGATAGTTTACTAGTAAGCGAAAAAATTATAGCTACAGTAAATGGCAGAAGAATTAACAATTTCATAGAATCTTAGTTTGAAATTTCACCAATTTTTTGCAACATGTCATGCTGGACGTTTGAACAGTACATGATTAGTGGGGCATATTAATGAGTAAAGGCTTTAAAATTACCAGTGGCAAAGAGTACAACATCAGCCACAATTTCTTCCCCATGGTCAGTACGAACTTTTACACCCTCTTCTGTTTTAACCAGCTACAAAAAAAATTAACTGTCTCAAATAATTGAAATAGAAGGATATACTAATACAATAATATTAAAAGGTAACACAAGGATCCAAAAGATCCAGCATACTAACAAGCATCAAGGCACCTTTGTTTTCTATTATCAAGTTTGTTTTATTTTATTTTGTGTGCATTTTCACATATGTGAAATGCAAGGGAAGAAATCGAAAGGGAAAAAAAGAGAAAGACCTCAGTTAAGCTAGTCCTGGGATGCAGGTTAATACCCCTGCCTTCCAGATTTCTTGCAACTGCTGCTCGCATTTCATCATCAAACCCTCTGTCATAAGATTATAAGTAAAAGGGCATGAGATACATTAACAAACAGTGTACCTGGGGCTGTGAGATATTCTGTCAATCACGAGTTTTTTGTACAAACAGAGAACAGGGTCTATTCTGCTTTCAATTATTTAGCCTGCTCCTTTAATTTCATGCTTTTCAATAAAGATATCTTTAAGAATCACAGTTTGATAAATTATAATCAGAATATCTTACTGTGGGTTCTCCAAGATTGTTATAGGAGCATCACCACCTATATTACTAAAGTTAGTTGAAAAACATTTCAATTTCTTCGGTTATCCAACCTACGCTAGCTGGGAACCATCTAAACCATGAATATATTAGATTAGAATACAAAAAAAATGTGGATGATCATTTTTTTCTTATCCCCCAACAACCTCCATCACTAAGGTGGTTTCCTCAAAATTTCTGCATATAGATGAACCTCTCAGAGCTCAATATTATCTGGGTCAGCAACCAAAGTGAATTGAACAAATAAGCCATAACACACTCCGACTCAGTATCCAAGATAGTAGAAAACCTCCCTTAAAAAATTAATAAAAGTAAACAATAAAGAAAAAGGCAAAAAAAAAAAAAGGAAACTATCATAGAATAAAATGAGGATAAATATTCTTCAAAAATATTAGAGATTCTAAGTAAGGAAGATCACAAAGGTAATTATCAAGTTAACCTACAAAATCCCAAGTTAATAGATAACAGTCATAGTCCACGTGTAAAATCACATCTAAACATTTTTTTTTTGTCAAGGACTAGGAGATATTAAAACAAGCATAATTTAATAAAAATAAAATGAAACTGATACAACTTAATTCTATACAAACCCACATACACACTCGCACAAAAATAATATAATTAAAAATAACAACAACAACAACAAACAACAACAACAACAACAACAACAAAAAATTGTTGCCCGTAGATATAGTAGGCAGCGCTATAGGGAGGAATTATCAAGATAACATTTTGTCTCTTAAATCATCCAAGAATCCCACAAGAAAATACCCACCAAATGACATTCGTCATGTCAATTTTTTAATTCAACACTCACCCCCTTTCCAATATTGTGAATTTCTATCCATATCACACAAAGATGGCAGCATCTGAAGGGCTAATGCCACGCCAACCACTTGCGTACAACCAAGTGTTATAAGCCATTGGATCTTACATGATGACACAAGAATTCACTTTAAGAAATTTCCATTGCACATCCAATAGCATTAACCCACTATCCATGCGGATTTGCACATGAAGCAATATATATTTGCATGGATATATGTGTGTGTCTGTGAGCCAAAAAGTTCATCCAAATAGCAGGTAGTAGAAACAAAGTAAAGTTGTGAAAGTTACAGGAGTTTCATGACCTCAAAGGAAGTTCTTTTCTGAAACACAAATCCACTGTTGCACCCATTCCTCTCCATATGGAGGCAAACTCAACAGCAATATACCTACATTAACGAAAGGAGAGCCACATAAAGTTTTAAGAATCCAAAATAGATGTGCTAAGAAAAGCGTGAACAGGCAGTATACCCTCCGCCAAGTATAACAACTCGCTTAGGTAACTCTTCCAAACTCAATGCCTCATCTGATGTGATAGATAATTCCTGGATAGAAACCGTAACAAGAGATAAGAATCACTATAGATAACAAATAGGTGGACTCAACGATCAACATTCATGCTACATAAGAACAACGGAAGAACAATGTGAAATTGCTAAGACCAACAAGTCATTTCAAAAGATTAGACAGATATGTCAAAAATCTATTATATGCAATTAATTGTTGTCAAAATATTAGTTAGAGCGAAACAAATAAGATCCATGCTGGATAAAAATCAGAACTACACGAAAGTATGATGATTAAATCCACACACATTAATCGAAGTCAAAAGATTAGTCCAGCCAATGATATAAAACTAGAAGTAACTAACATACCTGGCCTGGAATATCTGGACGCTGAGCCCGACTTCCAGTGGCAATCAGAATATGTTTTGCTGAGTAGCTAATTTTTGTTCCATCCAACTGAATAACTTCAACTTCATTAGGACCAATTATTCGCCCCTCTCCTTCAAATAGCTTAACTCCAGCATTTGCAAGTAACCGCTTGTAGACCCCAGTTAGTCTAACTATTTCTTCAGTCTGAAAGTGTATAAAATGGAACACATGGGTGTAGATTATTCTGACAAGATAAACTGGTTACTATTGAGAGAAACTTCTACCGAAAGCAGTTTATTTAGTTGAATACTATCTATGATGTGCCCTTTAATTGAAAATCAACAAACATCAAACTTGTCACAACAATAGTAAACAATCAACATTCACTCTCACAAGAACCTATTGATAGATAGCCTTGATTTTCACAAAATAGCTATAGATAGATAATTTCATTTTCTTGCATCAATTGTACTGTGCATTCAATTTAAAAAAGTAATTTCATGGGATTAAGCCATGTCAGCAGTGCCTGCATTGTGTTGATGTGGTGTGGGTACACCGTTGGTGTTGTTATACCCTCTGCATGTAAGAAATTCCAATTCTAAGTCTATACGTCTTATCCATATGCTTAGCTTCTTATTAGTACGATCAGATGTTCAAGAAAGAAGTCCATAAGTTGCAGAAACTGGATGTAAACATGCCCAGTTGGAAAGACACTAAGCTTATACATGGGAATGACAAGCTTAACATTCTTAAACAGCACTTTCCTAGACATTTCACTAACCTTCTTCTGTAGAAGTTTTTTCCAATTGAAGTCAATTCTCTCGTTCAGTTCCCAACCATAATTCCTTGCATCCTGTAAACCAAGTATTACTTGATCAGACTAATTTACTTTACCAAAATACACACAGTAATGATATACACATAGCACTGACAGATAAATGAAATTACGAACAGGAAGAACAGAAAAGAAAGAAGGCCTAGGAACGAAGAATCCCAGAACTAAATACGCAACACAAATAATCTATTGAAATCTACAGTGGTTAGGTAAAATAAGGTTTCCCAGCAACCTACTTTGGTCAACCAGCATTAAGCAGTCACATGGAAAATGATGCAAAAGATTTCAATCGATCATACATCTTTTTCCACATATTCATGGAAACACGACATTCCAACAGAGAATATAAAGCGAAAAACGTGAAAACAAGAACTGAACAGAAATACACTGTTTTAAAGCACTATCAAACTCGAACTATCTAAAAAGAAAAAAAAAAGAAAAAAACCTAGCTGAATTAGAACAGAGAAACAAAAGACACAAACGAACAGAGTTCTTTACAAGCACAGAACATTCGTGCCATATCTTCATACTACTAAATCAGAATCTCACCTCCAGCTCAGGTCCATAAGAGGCACCGTAGACCAAAATCTTTTTAGGAACACAACCACGAATCACACATCTGAAATTAATTAAAGCATTAGTATTAACCTTCATTTTCCATTGTTTCAAAGCTTCTGTAAAAATAAAAATAACAAGGACAAAGTTAAATAACTAACATATACAAAGATATTCTTCTTATCCAAATGAACATATTTGACCTCTGAAATTGCTAATCAAGAACCTCCTCTTTACTCTTTTTGACAACTCTACCCGTTATGAACATAATTAGGATTACTCGATTAGTCTACAACCATCCTTTCTTCCGTAGAATTTTAAATGCATATGCTCGTGATTTTATGCCAAGGCTGATGTAACAATCAAGAAAAAAAAAACCAACAATGACCAGCCACAGTCCAACAAGGATAAAATAGGAACCGATCGGATCTGATCTTAAAGAATACAGATAGTAACTTAAACAAGTCTCACCAAAAAAAAAAGGGAAAAAGGAAACAACTCATTATGCCATAATAAGTCCAAATAAAATTACAATTCAAAAGCATACTATCAGACCAGTAAAATCCAATGCTTGAATATTAACAAAATCGTCCCAATTAACACCGACTCCAGTTGGGCATTCATTTCATATGAAACAATAAAAGCATTAATTAGCTGAAATTCGTTCAACAGACAGAAGTTAAGGGATTAGTAACGGGTACATAAACATGAGCCATAGCCAATGCCACAAATTCTAGCCATTTCAATATTCATTGTCTGTAAGATATCAATTTATTAAAATTAAATCAGATATATACACCGCAGGAGGTGACAAGGAAAGTGAACTAGACAAGGATGAAGGAAATAGAGCAGTATCTAACACAAAACACATTTTTTTTTAATATAACTCTAGAGACCAATTCATATTGCGAAAAGTGGAAATGGTTCACTTATAAAATAATGTGAGTACAATTTTGTAGACTTACGTTCCCCCAACTCCGCCAATAACTTCAGAGCTGATAGGATGAAAAGGAAGCTCGCAGATACCTACCTGGTAACAGAATTAAATATCTTGTCACAATTATTACCTGAGGAACACAGTGCAAAGAGAAAAAGAATCTATGTGAAAAGGACTAGAGAAATTCTAGCATACAGCCAAAATAGAAGGGATAATGATATAAGTAACACAAAACGGGAAATATAAGTAACAATTAAAACGTGGTCACATCCTCTTGTATCTTGGTGTCCTCTAGCATGGACAACAACGCTCTGAGGCACAGCCAGTTACAACACAGTACTGCAAGAAAAAAAAGGACCTTGATAGCTCCTGTCTTTCCAGTTCCAGTATTTAAGGATCTAAGTACATATACAACACTCAAACTGAATCCACTCACATAGTCAAGTACAAACGAATTAAAGGAAACATAATGGCTACATGCCAAATTCAATAATCATAAGTTCATAAAATGAGATTTAAAGACGCACCGCAAGGAACAAAAACAAATTAGTTTCTTCTACAGTTTAATCAGTCAATCTTCTAAGTTCTAACTCAGCCTTTTAACACACTTCTACCATGAAAGCAGATGAACGTAAAATAGAACTACTTAACAGTACACCAAATATCTTTTTATGGAAAGAGAATAGCATTATCGAGAACTCAAACCTTAGCTCCATTTTGAGCAGAAAACCGTGCGGCGCGAACCCCACCACTTCCTGCACCAATGACAAACAAATCGAAGTCATAGTGACTCTCCACCTCATTGGTTTTGTCCAGCTCCCCATCGATAAGCATCTTTCTTGCCATTATGAAAAACTGTGTACCAAAAACCCCACAAACAACAAGGTTTAAATAAAATCAAGTATCTAGTACAAAATGAGTATGTAAAAGCAGCTCTTTTCACAACTGAGAAATATCAAGTTCAGTAAAAACCAAGCGAAGATCACATTTAACCATGATCAACTTATCGCTCGTCAAAAGTAACGGCGTTCACCTCCATAAATCAGAAAACCTAATTTCCAAAATAATGCGAGAAATTGAACAAGTGCTTCTTTACATACTTCAAATCATGCTGATAAATTCAAAACTTTTACCCGATTATACTGTTTAGGTTCCCCTTTACTAGTCTGGAATTCGCCCAAAATTAACAAGAAGAAGAAAAAAAGGAACAATAATGCTCAAAACAACGGGAAACAAGCTAAAAGTAGATCACCTTCCTCAATTTCTATCTTTTCCTTGTTTCGTGAAAGTTCTCTTTTCTATATGTAGAATGGGAATAAGATCGTCACAATACTTTTCCAGAAGAAATTTCTATATAGAACGTTCTGTTGTCCAATTGACTGGTACTCTTTTTGGAGGTGCTTCTTTCTCGTTGGAGGGTTTTGAAATATGAATCTGAAATCTGAATGAATATTATTCAAGGCTGGTGACTCAGGCCGCCACGACTTACTGTGTGTAGTGTGTGTGGATTCATGTATGTAAAATCATTGGCGTGTTAATGTTTTGTTCTTTGCGTCGGTATGATTTGATTATCAATTTAATTGTTTCATAAATGTACTTTTTTTTTTTTCTATTAAGGATGAAGGGAGTACTACTTTAAAAAAATTATTACATATAAATTTTTGCGTATACAATTTTATTTGTTTTTAGAAGAAGGAAGTATTATTTTTTTGGTCCGAACCTATGACTAAAATCCCCCTAGAGGGGGATAAGGCGTACTATTTTAAAAAATATACAACTTCCCACTTATATGATGTCATTTCTTTACTAATTTTGTCTATCTAATCATATATATGCTAATAGAAAATTTAACGTCTCTTTTAGACTAATAAAACTAAACATTAACTTTTAAAATATATCATCTTATATGAGGACATGAATAATATTAAAACAGTTCTTATTTTGTAACAACCAAAAACCCCTATTTACATTATTATAAATGATTTCTCGTGCATACAAATTATTGGAAGTTGTGGATGGTCATCCCGTGAAGCCCAGGCCAGGGACACGTGGCATAAATCCACAGGTCGACAAATAAGCAGGTCGTGTCCCCTGGCCCGTTTGAAGCATGTCCACCAGTGAATCGCAGGCTCCTCCTCGCAGCCCGTTTCTTCAGCTCGTCATTGGGAAACATCGACGGCGTCGATACCACAAGGGCGCACCTCGAGCCCGTTTTGAGGACCACGACCTGAATAACGCCTCCTCAGGCCGAGAAAACTTCCCGAGGTCGCACGGAACACGAGCTCCCTCCCCGGCAGGGAAACTCCGTACCGAGCTGGAGCTCGTAACCGACTGACCAGCCAAGGTGCCCACCTGCTTATATAGCGGTTACTAAACCCCTATAAATACCCCCATCCCCCCATTAGGGAAGGTACTTGGGGTGTGTTTGGTATGGGCTGAGCCA
>JAUEKW010000029.1:74818-85040 GCA_032274785.1 Ajuga reptans
GTTGATTGATAAATTATTAAAGTTAGTATTGAGAATTGTGATTGATTGGTGATGTGATTTATTGTTGGGTGATATTTATCATTTACTTGGCCCAACCAATTTATCAAACATACATTTTACTTGATCCAACCAGATCCGTCTGGGCCAAGTAGTAAACAAACATAGCCAATATTTATTTGAGTTGTTCTATAAAGATACTATATGGTTGAAGGGGCTTGTTAGGAGTTTGGTAGTTTAGGGTGATTGTCTTTGATAGAATTTTAAGAATTGGGCCCAGAATCTATCAAGTGTGGGGCTTTATAATGATGACTGTTTAATAAGTTTTTAACAGTTGGGCCTAAAGTCTATTAAGTGATTTATACCAAATATTGTTTGAAAAAAATAATTTTAAATAGAGATTGTAAGCATGTGATAACATGCTTTTAGCTCATACTTAAAATAACTTATGGTGTATTATTGTTGAAGCAAAATCAGATATTTAAAAATACTCAAATTAGAAAAAAAAAATACTCAAATCTATTTTTCTTAAGCTAAAAATCTAAAAATACTTTGTTGTGTTTGTTTATGGCCGTAGGATGCTGATAAACTATTGGTTGAAGTGAATAAAATTGGAGAAAGTTAAACGGTATATTTCTTGTCAGTGTAGGAAGTAGACAGAGACGTGCGCATAAGTCTTGTTTCAACCTAGATTGAGAAAGAGCTGAACACAACTGTTCTTAAATAAACACACGATTGATTGGATCAACTCTCAACGAGCTGCGTCCAACCTTAAACAAACACACCCTATATTCCCCAAAGGCAAACTGCCACATCCCATGAAACAGTGATTAACGGGAAATGACAAAATTAGTCTAAGTAAAAAATTGACTGACCTTTGTCTAATCCCCTTTCTTCATTTCACGTATGTAAATTAGGGTTTGAAGCTCTGATACTGCTGATCTTGAGGACGGAAGCAGCTTGGACCTTGAAATTTCAATTTTCGATTTCCTATTCTCCGAGTTACAGAGGTAAAATTTTACTCCTCTAATCTTATTTCTTTCATTTCTGTCCAGCCATAACTTTTGGCCAGATACTGTGGAATTGAGTTTAGGTGTTTCTTGCTTGAATCTTAGGTTGCCAAATTACAGTTTATTTTGGAATCGTGGTCCTCTGTTTTTCTTTTTTTTTTCTTCCAGACATAGTTTTCCCTCTCACCAAATTTTGCGGATGATCGATTGGTTTGCTTGATTTGGTGAAATTTGTATTTTTTCTAACGACGTGTATTTTTGAAAGATCGCTTCTAATTTTCAATTGCCAATCCGAACTATTTTCTTTTTGATAACTAGTTAATTTGGTGTAACGCTTAGGTTAACTAAAACTAATGTTTCCTACTCTATGGCTCAGTGCTCTGCGGATACCTGGAAGAAATCCTGCCAATTGAACAAGTAAAAGAATGGCTATTGCGAGAACCGGAGTTTTTGTAGACGACTATTTGGAATGTAAGTTCTTCATGTTCCCTCTACTTTCGTTCATATTAATAATTTTGTTGGAATGTCTCTAATATAATGGAGGTAATAAGTGTGGATGAAATTGAACTATAACGGGATCATCGTTTGTGCATAATAAAAGATTCAAGTACACTGCCGGCGGAACTTCAGAGGCTTCTCAATACCATTCGAGAACTGGATGAGCGTTCCCAAGGTTCCTATTTTCTTTCTTTTGCACAATTTGAGGAGGCTGCGGAGTTATATTATCCTTGGTAGAATTGTCATACTTTCGTTTTTGTGACCTGTCTCTATGTATGAATGTTGACATAAGGGATGGTAAACCAGACAAGGCAGCAAACAAAGTACTGCTTGGGTCTGGCATCTCAAGGAGGCCCGTTCTCTAGGAAAAACGAGGAGGATGAGGTTTTTGAAAAGCTAAGAATGGATATTGAGGCAAACCAGGACAATGCAATTAGCCTGTGCACGGAGAAGGTTCTGCTGGCGCGACAAGCTCATGACCTCGTAAGTCAAAAGCATTATATGTTCCTGTTCTAAGACCAGCTTGTTATCCCTTCGCCATTATGCTTTATATTTGATATTGCTGCTTTGCGACTTTCCTTCAGATTGACAGTCATATAAAACGTCTTGATGAGGATCTAAATAACTTTGCAGAGGATCTCAAACAAGGTGTACCATCCTCTCTAGGCTTTCCATTTAGATATTGTTGTGGTTTAGCATTATGTATCCATGATCTTGCAAATTCACTTAGGTATAACTGCCAGCTTTGTTTGACAAGCCTATACTCTTCTAGATTTCCTAGGTCTCGATTTATGTGTATGAAACAATGTTAGTCGTAGTAATAACCCTTTCATTGTACTGTTTTCTTCATCTTCTGCAGGTAGAGAGAAATTACTGTTGATAACAACCTAATCGTCATTGGTCTTATTGCCAATCAACTTGATTAATTCTTCACCTATTGCATTTTTCTAATTTTCCAGAGGGAAAAATAGCACCAGATGAGCCAGCTGTGCTTCCTCCACTACCTTTAGTTCCTAAAAATGAAAAACGGAGATCAATTTATGGAACACCTCAATCAAAGAGGGTTGATTATAAGGACCGGGATTGGGATAGGGACCGTGATAGAGATTTTGAGCTTATGCCTCCTCCTGGTAGCCTCAAGAAAGACTTTGCTCCACCTATTGAGCTTGAGCAACCCATTGATCCAAATGAACCTACTTACTGTGTCTGCCACCAGGTCATGCTTCTGTTAATTTTTATGCTCGATACTGACCACTAATGATCTGTTTTCCTTTTTTCCCCCTTTTTCTAAGCTAATTAATTAATTCTATACCAAAGTTAATTCTGATTTTACAGGTATCTTTTGGTGATATGATCGCTTGCGACAATGAAAATGTAAATTCATTTTCCCTTCCTTCTCTTGCCCATTTGTGTAGCTTGGTGGTTACTTTTTCCCAATTGAATTGTTTACGTAATGCATTAGATCAATCTTCAATACTTGGGGCGAAGGTAGGGTAATTTTGAGCAATATTTGCTGGTTCACATACCCTTTAACTGGAATAATTAAGGGAAATTATTATCTACCGAGTTGGGTAGTACCCAGGCTGGAGTAATCCACCGTTAATTTTGTAGATGAGTGGAAATTAGTTGGGCTCCACCACCGAATGAATGGTGGATTTAGCACTGGAAGGAATTGGGTGATGCATATCAAATGAAAAATGTGGTGCTCTTAAATAGGTTTAACTTGAGAAAGTTGTCTTGGCATCATCTTGTTGGCCTGAATTGTGTTAGTAAGACTTGGGGATGACCTTGTTTAAAACCTTACACGTACCGCCTTATTGATGACTTGTGAGAAGATGATCGGTCGCAGCATTTTGACGTTGCCTAATCTCTCTCTCTCTCTCGCAGTGCCAAGGAGGTGAATGGTTTCATTATGCTTGTGTTGGCCTGACCCCGGAGACAAGATTTAAAGGAAAATGGTATTGTCCAACTTGCAAACAATTGCCCCATTGATGCTTGTACGGGTGGGAATTCATTCCACCTCTGCTGTTACCTTCGAAGATTTTTTTTCTTTATCGGAGATGCAATTTGTAGTTAATTTACTCGAATGTATGTTGTTGTTGCGTTATGTTTTTGTGTGTTATGAATAAGGAGTTTCATTACATATATATATATATATTTTTTTTATGTATTTTAAGAAATCCAACATTTAAAAATAAGAACTACTTCAGGAGAAGAACAAAATTCATTAATTTGGAGTAAACATGGTACCTCTAAACTAGTTGCTTCGCAATGGGGATTCTGAGAATTGACCAAAGGCTGCTGAACCTACCATGTTTACTCCAAAGGCGAAGTAAGAAAAACAAAAACAAAAAACAAAAACAAAAAGCTTCAAGAAAAAGAAAAACAAAAAAGCTTCTCCATCCATAACAGAGTTCTATTTCAAAAAATATGTTGGCCCATTACAAGTCTAACCCAAAAAATTTAACTTCTCGTTTTATTTGTCCAAGTAAAAAATTAATTTCACGTACATATGATCAATATGTCAAACAAAAAAAAAAAAAGAGTTGTGTAAACATGAATTGATAGATTTTCTTAAGTTTTACATTCATCAAATTGACAAAAAAATTATACATTTTCAAACATTACTTCAATTAAGGGACAAGGTGTGTATTATATAGTCTTTAATGCAAACTAGGCTATGTTTGGTTAGGATGACGTTGAGGGCAACGTTTGACATGGACAATGTTGGGAACATTATTTAGTTGGGTAGGTTAAAAGTTGCGTGTTTTTTAACTTTCCTCTCACCTTTGTAATTAAAAAGGCAGGTTTCTCTCTCTTCTCTCTCTATTTACCCCCAACATATTTACCCCAGCCAACAGTATCCCAGCTTTCCCCAGCCGCAATCAAACATAGCTCTAAACTAGTTGCTTCGCAATGGGGATTCATATCCTAGACCCAACGCATCTTTCTTGCTAGAAGGGATGAAGAGGCAATACCTTGTTTTCTGGTTGAGACAAACCTGAAAGAATGAAGCAAAGGACAATTCATCCCAAAGTTTGCTTAGAATAGAAATAAACTCTTTCTCCTCATCCTTAAAAGCTCATCAATGTTCCTCAACAACATATCTACATCTCATTCTCGTAGACCGTACACCCCCCTTCCCCAATGGCAGATCTCTCATTCTCTCAACAAGATGGTTCGTCTTTCTCATTCCCATTTTCGGGAAATTCTATGCTACAAGGTGCAGGTCAAATGTGCGTCTCATGGCTTCTTCCATGCCACGAGTCGCACATCAAACCAGTACTGGCCACTACTTGCACCGATAACATGGAACTTCCCTTTTCCCTCTTGTCTATACTATTCTTGATTTACATTTTTACCTTGTCCTGTTTACAATAGGGGTTTCAAGATCACTTTCGGATACACCGCCAAATCACTTTACACTCAAACTACAACTATTTTCACAACTGGAAAAGAACAAGATAGAAAGCTACACTTCTAGTGATTTTGAAGCTGGAGGCTACAAATGGTATAATAAACCACCTGCCTTGACTATCTATTCCAAGAACCAGTTTAACGTCGTTCTCTTTCTCTTGCAGGAAGCTAATTCTTCACCCAAATGGAAACAAAAACAAAGGCATCACTGACCATATCTCCCTCTACCTAAGCATCGCCGACTCAACCTCACTTGGCCCCTGTTGGGAGGTCCGAGCAGTTTTCCGTCTCTTTCTGCTCGATCAAAACAACGACTGTTACTTAACTCTTCAAGGTATGTCAGACATTGGGCAAAAGGTCAAGGAATAATGGCCGGCTAATAATCAATAATCTTGTGTTGTTCTCTTAGACACAGCAGAAAATGGGAGACGGTTCCATAGGATGAAGCTCGAATGGGGGTTCGATAAGTTCATCCCTCTTGCTGAATTTAAGGATGCTGCCAAAGGATATCTGGTCAATGACAACTGTGTGTTTGGGGCAGAGGTTTATGTGTCACGAGAGAAACTCACCGGAAAAGGAGAGTGTTTGTCAATGATAAAGGATGCATTCGCCTACAAGAACACCTGGAGAGTCATCGACTTCTCTAGCTTAACTGAAGACTGCGTAGACTCTAAACCATTCAATGCTGCTGATCATAAATGGTATCATTTATCACACTCCTCATCATTTGTTGCTCAAATATATATCATGAAACCAGAAAAAAAATACGAGTTCTTTTCTTCTCTACAGGAAGATACAACTATATCCTAAGGGAAAAGGCAGTGGTGCTGGTAACTACGTATCTCTGTATCTGACCTTAGCTGAACCAGAAAACTTGCCTCGGGCTTCCAAAATATATGCAGAATTTACACTCCGCGTACTAGACCAAGTTAATCGCAACCATTACCTTGGAACGGGTAAATACTCTCTCCTTTCACCTAATGTCATTCTAATATGAACACCGGCCCTAAACTTAATGTTTTCTACTTCTCCTGCAGCTAATTATTGGTTCAGCACATCAAACTCGACATGCGGCTGGCCTAGGTTTGTCTCTCATGCCTATTTTAGCCAGTCAGTCGCAGGTTTGCTGGTTAAGAACATATGCCTAGTGGAAGCAGAAGTCAAAGTCCATGCAGTGGTTAACCATCTATGAGAGTGACTCTTCGCAAGTTATAGAAGTCTACAACTACAAGCGTACGAACATAATGAAAAAATGTTGCTGCTATGTATATTGATTGACAATCCAATATTGTATCTATCATTTAAAATGAAATCATGGAATCGAAATAAAATGGTAAACCCAACAGTTTGAAGAATCATTTCTAATTAACACATCTTACTGAGGAAAAAAGAAAACTTTGCTATGTCGCAAGATGCCATTGATGAATACATTCATTTGGATCTATGACTTTGTGTATCCTAAACTGATTAGCTTTTGCATCAGCACTTTCTCAGCACTTGCCTGAACCCAAAATGGCAAAACAGGTTATACAGAATCAAAGAAGAGTAACATAACAAATCCTGGGGTTAACAAAGACGAAGAACTTTGAAATGGTTTTAAGTTATACACACACACGCACACAAATTCACGAAGAAGATAGGGAGAATCTAACCTCAAGCATGGGACTATTCTTTGGTATATTACAAGCCAGCACGATGTTAAGACCAGTCTTTAGAACTGAAATATAAGTCTGGTCTCAGCCAACCATAGGATGATATAGAAGAAAATCGATTTAATATCAAATTACCTAATCGACGTGCAATACCAGCTCCAGTGTTATCAGAAGACCCCCCGATTAGAGAAGTCACACCAACTGTATTGCTCTGTTCATGATGCCAAGTAGTCAGGAAAATGAGATAAAATATGCAATGGTCAATTGATCTAACAATTGTAACATAAAGCATCAAGCAAGCACTTTATCTACTGAGAAATTATATCATCCAACAATCTTTCTCACACACACACAATGAAAGGACTGCCAAAGAATAAATGAGTTCAAACTTACAGGCCGCGTAGGAGCTGCAGCATAGAGATGTCCAAACTTGGTAGAGTTGCAACCTACCCATGCATAAATCTAAAACACGAAGCGGGCAGTCAGAATTTGTGCTGATTGGATATAAGAAATGCACATACATAACTATACGGGATTGATATCGTAGCTGAAACTGAGAACAGTTTTTTATACCTTTACCAGGCTCACCCCTTTGAACCCCCGATGCAATAGAAAAAACAAATGAAACCTTCTATCAATAAAATCTCATGTTTCCTATCAAAAAAAGAAAAAACAAGAAAAAAAATATATGCATATCCTAGCTTGCTAGCTTCCCGCTTCACGCAGAAAAGTGGAAGAAAATTTTAACCCATTTCTAATAGGCGAACTACGAAGGTGTTTGCAAGCACCATAGATAAGCGTAAAATCACTTATGGAAAGAACAAGTGATTTTCTAGGTGTTTGGAAACTATATTATGATTTTTAGAATCAACTAAAATCACCTTCTGAGAAGGTGATGATGCCTGCTTCAAACTGATTAAACGTGATTCTAGACTATTTTATTAATAAACTACTAAAAAAGTGATTATTTAGCAAACATCAAACTTCCTAATTTGTTCAAAATCACTTATACTTTCAAACACTACATACTTCTGATTCTCCTACAAAAATCAAACTGAATCACTTTTTCAAAAGTACAATCAATAGCAAACACCCCCTACGTACAAGAGGGACAATGAACCAATAATAAACCCTAAAAGGAAAATCCAACAAGGATCTCATCAATTACAAAGGAATTCAGCAGCATAAAACACTTATACCATTCATCGACTGAACTAAACCCTACAAAATCATACGACAATACAAGTCTCGTAAAGAAAATAACAGCAACAAACAGATTCGAGTGACCTGTTTGTGAAGACGGATAATCTGAAAGTGGAGTGCAGCACTGTCTGATACGTCGGAAAAGCTAGTGACTTGAATGCTACCGCAATCGCCATTGCTGATGCTTAACTCACTCGTACTCCGAATCACTGCATCGACGCCATTACTGTCCATTTTTACTGCCGAAACATCAGCTGAAGCTCAAAACGGAATGATGACCTTTTTACCGTTTTCTCATTTCTGAAGTTATCCATTGTCGCGGAATTCAAATAAGGAAAAGGCCAGCCCATTTTCATAACAAAGCAGTGGGCTTAAAAGCCCAATAATGAAGTGGGCTTAAGAAAGAGTGAACTCAATAGAATGGGCTTATATTACTTTCTCAAGAAAAAAATGGGCTAATAAGCTAAATCCTAAAATTAAAAGGTAAAAGTAATAAATAAATGTTTCTTTTTTTTTCTCTTTAAAAAAGTGTAAATTAGTTTCTATATAAATAATCTCTAGCTTAATACATATGATTGCATAAAGGCAAAAGTAAATACACTTTTGTAGTGGATGTGAATGGTGATCATATTTAATAATTGAATAACAAGATTTTGTCTTTGTCATACTTCACTCCCTCAAAAAATATTTGTGATCTTGCAACTTGTAAATATAACAATTTAAGGATATTTATGCCTTATTATAAAACATTTCCCCCTTTTAATAGGTTTTGCAAAATATTAAATAATTCTATCCACTAGGCATGTTGCGAATCCATCAAGCTAAATTAATACCATATGTCGAGCAGGATTTGCAGGTTAGTTTGAAATTGTATCATACCAAGATATATCGAATTAGTGAGTGAACCCCGCCCCTCTAAAAAAATACTAATTTGTCGTGCACCTGCAGTCCGGTAGACTATTTGGTCCATCAAATCGGGTTTGATGGACCTAATAATGTATCGGTGTAAGATTCGTACAACCCATCCATCTAAAATGTTGTATAGGCCAAATCAATTTTACCATCTTTATTCATTCGTGGTATCAAGAGGATATTAAGAGCGAAGATGATAAAATGTAATTGATCATTGGCACGCCAATATGATCAAGTGTATGCCTACTGTTTCTTAGATATGGTAAATCAACCCTACTCAAAAGGCAGGCCAAGCCCATCCAATATTTTGAACAGGTCGTGTTATAGGAGTTTTGGCACAGAGTACCAACGAGCCCAACATGCCTAACTCAATGAGCTATGAGTCGATCTCGCCCAACCTGATATATGGCGTTGGCCCAATAAACTGTGTCAAGAGGTCCGAATTGCCACCTCTACCTCTTCTCTTCGTTTTTCTTTTTCTTTTTTTCTTTTTGTGGGGGTGGGGTTTAATGAATTACATTATTGCATGAGTGGACATGAGGAGAGCCCAGAACCCATTAACGTGCTCTTTCTATACATCAATATAAACATTATCCAAATTCTTTAGTGGCAAAAAAGGTCCAATTCGAAATAATAGCTACTTTTTGTGAAATATATGCACTTTATTCTGATTAGGCAACTCAACTCTAATAATCATTTTTCAGAAACTCATGTTATATGTGGACCAGCACTTTTAAAAATAATTTGTTCTTCGTCTATGTTATACTAGGGTTCTATCACAATTTTTTTAAAACTCTGAAAATTTAAATTTTAAAAAAATTAATCTACATATTCATTATTCAAAGGTTTTCTCATCACCCCCCTTTTTTTTTTAATTCTAAGAAATCAAAATTTACATTTTATCCCGGTACATGACTAGAAGGTGGCAATTTGAGCGCCAAGCCCGTCGGGGCAACGTCATATATCGGGTTGGGCCGCCCTAAAATTTAATCGGTCCAAAAGTTAACATCGGCCCGCTTCCCTAAAATATATTATAATTTTTAGGTTGGCCCATGATCTGTTGGGGTTTTGGTCCATCAAGTCGGGCCCAACATATTTTGGGCCAATATTTCTATAGCGTAGCTCGTCTAAAATATCGAACGGGATAGGTTTGGCCCATCAAGCCATGCCGATTTTACCACTCTATATCCGCAATTTAGAGAGCAGCCATGTATAATAATAAGAATTAATATTTGTGCCTACTAATGTGTGCAAGCCTATCTTTTTTTTTACCTACCAACTAATGCAATAATTATTAAAGTGATGTAATTAGCCGTGTTTCAATAATGGGGCCTGCTGGCATTAACACATATACTCAGTGGGCTTGTCCCATCTCATCACTCTAAAGGAAGGCACACAAAATAAATTATATTGTTTCATCTCCAAAAAGTACTTCAATATGGCAAAAACTTATATACCCCGTTACATGGATCTTTTTATATGCAACGGGTAGGATAATTCTACCCGGTCAAAAAAGTATTACTTTTATGCCAA
>JAUEKW010000029.1:92193-102389 GCA_032274785.1 Ajuga reptans
CATCATATATAAAGTACAGCTCAGAAAATTGGAAGAATATCGTAAATAGATGAACTGAAAAATAGATAGCAGTTACGGAAGTCCACTGCCTATTTGCTTGATTCTATTAAGAGTAGAAAAGCCACAATTGTCAGATTCTCCCAGCAGAGCCCAACCAAAATAATACCTCCATATAATAAAATCATCCAAACCTTCTTCTTATAGCAAAGCTTGGCCATCTAGGGTTCCAACGGCGGCTTGCTTGGTTCGGTTCCAGCACCGGGTTGACCAAGATCCACACCTGGAACCACATCGGAGGGAACTGGAGCATCCGGTTGCATCTGATCGAACTTCGATTTACGTGGCTTTCTCTCGTATCTTGGGCTTCGACTCCGGCTCCTGCTGTATCTTGGGCTCCTGCTCCGGCTCCGGCTGTACCTCGCGCTCCTGCTCCGGCTCCTGCTGTACCTTGGGCTTCTGCTCCTGCTGCGGGACCAGCTTCTACTCCTGCTACGACTTCTACTATAACTCCTGCTCCTGCTCCTACTATAATCCCATGTTCGAACCCTATCCGGGCTTCGGCTAAAACTCCTGCCCCTGCCCCTATCCGAGTCGTCTCTTCTGCTGTCAAATCGCCCTCGTCCCCGCCCTCTACCGCGTCCTCGAACATCGGAATTATTGAAACGATCATGGCCACCACGGCCGCCCCTGTCCCATCCTCGGGTAGGACCTGAGGACCCACCAAAGCCACCATCTCTCCCACCACCACCAAAATTACCTCCACGCCCTCCAAAGCCACCGTCCCTCATCCCCCCACGTCCTCCAAAACCACCGTCCCTCATCCCTCCACGTCCTCCAAAGCCGCTGTCCCTCATACCTCCACGTCCACCAAAGCCTCCGTCCCTCATACCACCACGTCCACCAAAGCCGCCATCTCTCCCACCACGGCCGCCAAAGCCACCATCTCTCGGGCCGCCACGGCCACCAGAATCCCAACGCCCGCCACCATCCGCAGATTCGTAACGATTCACCATACCTCGATCCCTGCCGAAACTCGGCCCACCACGTAGTGCTATCTCCCTTATTTCGGGAGGCACGACTTGGTTGGCACCCTCCAAAAGTTTGACCAGATCCGGGGCGTATTTCCAGTCTTGCTCGGAGAAGAATGTGTATGAGATTCCTGTAGCACCAGCTCTCCCTGTTCTTCCAATACGATGAACATAGTCTTCAATCCCAGTAGGAAAATCATAATTGACAACGACCCTGTGATATGAAATATCTCAGTTTAACTAGTGAATGAAGTCAAGAATATAAATAATAATTATAATTAATGATAATAAAGAGAAGTAAAAAGATGGAAGGTGGTCAAAAGATTGTTTGGCTGACCCATAAGCTCTTATATTCAAAGTGTGGTAAGATTTAAAAAATAAGATAGATCTTATTTCATCTCAAAATAAGGTGTTGGGAACACATAATTGGTTGTTAGAAAACTAAAGAAAACCCAACTTTTACCCCGCGTAGGAAATCATTGTTAATAAAACAGAAATTTAGTACAAAATAAATGAGGGAGAGAAAGCGAAAAGCAACTGTAAACTCAGTCCTATCCCACACTTCCTCGATACATTCCTCACGATCTTAAAACTTACTAGTATTACTTTTTTTTTTTTATAACCGAGACTCACTGTAGCCGAGTCCTTTGGACCTACAGTTGCCAAACTCGGGGGTAACCCAGCGCGCCCCAACACCTGGGCCCGGGAGACATCAGGAGTAGCCTAACCCCAACATATTTATCAAATAAGACCTTACTTTGAGATACACCTTCAAATTTGGTCATTCTAAAATTACATCACTAACTTTTTAAAAGCTCCACTATCTTATTTATCCTAAAACTACTTATTTACTAATATAAGATCTAGCAGCTTATAAGCTCTAAAATCATCTTTAGGATTGAAGAGTTTATCAGATGATCTAAATAAGCTCAGTTAACCTAATGAAATGAATGAAGCAGCCTAATTTATGTACTTTCCGAGAACAATGAGAAGCTAATGAAAGCAAAAAAGTTCTTGACCTAATGTCTCGTATATCAAGGCCCCGAGCAGCAACATCAGTGGCAACAAGAACCGGGGACTTTCCCGATCGGAATTGATTCAAAACCCAGTCTCTTTCACCCTGAGATTTGTCCCCATGAATTGCAGCTGCACCAAAGTTACGTCCAAGACTCCGTGCCAGCTGGTCACACAACTTCTTAGTGGAACAGAATACAATGACTTTTGAGCCATGTTCTTGGGATCTAAGAATTTGCTCCACGCGTCTCTGTTTCTCCATTTCAGGGACTAGTTCCACATGCTGCAGAAAAGAAGCATGTTATTCAGAAATGCAAATAAAAAATTGCAAGGGAAAAGCCATTGTCAGAATATTAGCTAAGCACCAGGAAAAAAAAATTAAATTAAAAAAAAAAATTTGTTGATATCATCAAATCATCAATGGATCATCATAGGGCAGGGGAGAGGTACAAACATAAATGACAGGACATACTTGATACTAAACTTGAACAACACAAAAATGCTTAAGATGAAGCAATATAATGAATGCAGATTAAGTACTAATCCATCCATTCATGACCACAACAAATGTGGACAGTTGTAAATGAGTAGCTAACCAAAACATGACTGTCAAGAATGTACAAAACTTGACCCATTTAGCAGCAAACATAATTATCAATCAAAATATTACACAGGTATATGGGATAAAGCATATCCCCCAATAGTAGGAACACACGCAACCAAATGAAGAAACTTATTATTCCAAATACAAATTAAATTAGAATGGCCAAATTTTTCATTGCAAGTCACCTGAGTAATGGATTTATTGGCAGCAAGTTCATCAACACTGCCAATGTTGACCTGTACTGGATTGATGAGAAGATCACCTGCTATTTTCCGGACCTCTTTGGGCCACGTTGCAGTGTACATTAGAGTTTGCCTTCTCGGAGGAATCTCATCGACAATTTTACGAATCTGAGGCTCAAAACCCATGTCAAGCATCCTATCAGCCTCATCAAGAACAAGGAGAGAAACCTGTCTAAAGTCTATTCTCTTCATTTCAAGGATGTCATTTAGCCGACCAGGCGTAGCCACAACAATATCTGCTCCTCGCTCTAGCTCCTTCAATTGAGGGCCTTTGGGAGCACCACCATATAGGCACTGATAAGGGAACAAATCAATGGTCTCGATGAACAAAAGAAAATGTAATTGCACAATTATCAACAAACAATTATTCCTCCATTCGTTTCTATTTGTTGTTTTAGAGCATACATTTTGTTCCAATTTAATAGTTGTTTTAAGATTATCAAGAAGTATTTTGTCATTTTTTTCCAACTTTACCCGTGTTTTGGTTTCTGTAGTAATTTATAAATAAGTTCCAGTTCTCCTAAAAAAGGTGATGTAGTCATGATATAACCTACTACATATTTTCTTAATTCTTTTTAAAAAAACCTTGAACGCCAATTAAAGATGAACAGATGGAGTAATAACAAGATCGACAGGTGGTCTACCGTGCAAGAGACCCTAGATGATCGGCCAAATTTGATTGCTTCATCCTGGATCTGAGTAGCAAGCTCCCTGGTTGGAGCCAATACCAACACAGTTGGTCCATGTTGAGGATTGTTACGCAGTCGCTTAAGGTGAAAGAATGCTGGGATCAAATATCCTAGTGTTTTTCCAGAACCTGTCTTTGCAATAGCAACTATATCCCTGTTCTGCAAGGCAATAGGCCATGTTTGAGCCTGAATTGGCGTCGGAGCAGCGAAACCAGCAATATGCATCTGAAACAATGTAAGTGAAAAATAAGCCCCTGTAAGATATTAATAATGAAAGTTGCATGTAATGCAACTCAGCATAAATATGGCAAGTTGAGCCTATACTAAGTGACTAGATGGTTGAAAGGGAGAACAAAAAAGCAAGTGGAAACTGAAAAAGGAAAAAAGAATGCTAAGAGAAACTCATAGGTGTGCAGTTGCTTACTGAAGCAACTCGACGCAAAAAATGGAGCAAATAAAAGAGAAGCGGGGCCAATTAGCTAGAAATCCCAGTCAGATATAGTGTTAAATGGATGAAGCACCCTTCAAGAAGTAGTGCTATACGAAGGCTCCAACAGTCCATTTTGCAGCCTAGAAAACTCAGAATAGTTGTTGAATAGATATGATCATGGCATGGCAGCGTACGACATGTGCTCCTCCTCTGGAGCAGATATCGCACCTGCGACAATTCAAAACTGATAAGCAACAGCATGAATTTTTTGAATGGAACATATAGGGGAATAACAAACTCTTTCATGGAAGTCATTCAATTAAATAGATTGTAGACTCTATTACTTACCTCCTGAAGTAGTTCGGGTGGAAATCCAGCAGCCTCAAATGTCATAAATGGGGCAGGAACATCTTCTCCCTGAATAATTTAAATTATGTATCATCAAAGTACAAGTTTGCACTCAAGTCTGCATATAAAGTGCATCTAAAGAGAAAAGACTGTGAAATTGCACCAAGCAGAAACCAAGATTCTCACGTGTATCCACGAGTCAATAGCACCATCATTTCCCAAAACTCATATTTGTTATAACTTATCACTTTATCAAGCATTATATACATGAATTTCTTCCAATAAAAAAAATTACATGTATTACACTTCAATTGATTGTTATTTAACATCACCATTCACTCTTCCATCTAAAACTATTCCAAAAATAATACAAAAAAAGATTTAATTCCAAGACTAAGCATGTGTGTCTCCTCAAAGAAAAAAAAGAATAATAGTTTGACAAGAATAAACACAGTTCGTGGACCACTATCCAACATACATCTTAATCTCTTAAGTAGAAAACAACGCTTAACTTAAATGAGAATGAAACTGGCTGCTTTTTGCAAAATTAGAGCAAACGATGATAGAACTACAAACCGTGGCAGACACTTCGTGCTTTTGACGATAAATATCTACAGCCGATGAATGAGTAGGATCTGAAGGTCCCATCATTGCTAGAGGCGGCCTCACAAAAGCGTTGTTTGGAAACTGAGGGGAGCTGGATGAATGAGCGTAGCCACCAGGCACAGGAGGCCCCACATTCAATCTCCCTGGAAGACTAGGTGTGACGTTTTGCGAGGGAAAATCGCCAATTCTTGGATCCTGATAAGAGATAGTATCAGCATCGCCAAATATCCAACCATATGTAGCACACCAAGTAAAATATTACAAGGAAAGCATTAAGTACCAAAAATTTACAAGCTTCTTGTACATGAATATAAAACACTCGTGATCCTTTATTTACAATATCCTTTCCTGCACTGATTCAGACAAGCAGCAAACACAAGTGTATCCAGACTAAATTACCTGCTGGTTTCTAGCCATAGGTAATGCTGCAAGCTTGGGTGGCTGATGGGGTGCTGCATTGGCATCCTTAGAGGTGTTGTAAGAATATTCATTTCCAGACGCCGCGAGATGATTTTCTTCGTAAGGCATCTTCGATCCAGGAGGTGGCAGATTTTGCTGCTGGCCATGCATCATTCCAGGAACCATTTGACTTTGAAACCTACCATGTGATGGAAATGTCAATTCTGCCCCTGAATGCTGCACTTGTACCGAAGGGTTGTTCTGTTGGATGTGAGCAGAAGGTCCACCATATAGTGTATTTTTGGCATGAGGGGAATTGCCTCCCAAAGGCAAGTTTTGCAAAGAGGGTGCCCCAGTTTGCTGAATCGGAGCTGGTGAAAAGCCTGGTTGCTTTGCTTGATGAAAATCAGTATCATCTCTATGAGCATGTTCCATCTTATGTTCTTGCTTCTGAGGCAACTGCTGAGCCTGAATTAAATGCTGGGACTGTTCCGCTTGTTGATGCACCATGTATGGTGCATGCTGATGTGGGAATTGGAAACCATGTGGTGGTCTCATCGGTGCACCAGGATACATTTGTCCCTGCTGAACATGTGGCATTGGCTGCATAGGCTGGTAAGGAGCTTGGTGCCCTGGCTGCATTGACGGAGGAAATCCTTGCTGCCCTGGTTGCATTGACAGAGGAAATCCTTGCTGCCCTGGGTGCATAGGCATTTGCCCCAGCTGAGATGGCACTTGTTGACCAGGTTGTTGTACCACCGATTGCCTCATATGGTCCATTGTTAAATGCCCCTGCAGCTGCCCAGGTGGTATCACTTGCTGTTGAGTGGCCTGTGATTGTACGCCCTGCAAATTTTGCAGGGTCTCTGGTTGTGATGCTCTGGCAGCTGGAATAGGGTTCATCTTAGGTGTGGAAGCTGAAGGCGGTGGTCCAGGTGGCAAAGGAGGCGGTAATGATGTGGGTTTTTCATACTGCGTAACATTTGTTTCAGGATTCCAATAATATAAATTACCCGTACTTCCATCAATCAATCCTTTCCAAGGTTCGGGTAGAGTTGGATCATCCGGAGCATAACTGGGCCCAAGTGTACTAGGGGATGCCTCAGCAGTGGCCATCAACACACTACAGCATTCAATGATCTTAATATCAAGGCAATATAAATGAGAAGTATGAAAACACTAAAAAAAAAACCTTCACATAATCCATTTACAAATTGTTTGATCTGCCATTTCAATAATAATACATGTATTGAAGTAAAAACCATAGATGTACAACTCAAAGAGGCTAGTGCAACGCCATATCATCACTCCGTACGTGAGTATAATTGTAGAATGATCTTTCTGTATCTTCCTTTTTTTGTTAAGAGGTATAAGAAGCCAGAATTGAATTACACAATTAGATGAATTCCGAACAGGATCTTCATTGTATTCCTAGCAGAACAATGCAATTTCACTCACTACCAAATAATTCACTAACAAACTGATCTCTAAATTATATTCTTCTAGAACTCAAACGCAAATCGCTAAAGTAACCAGTGAACCTACCTCGAAAACAAAGCGTTATAAAACGAACACGTAACTTCGTATAGCTTTTCTTATTCATCTATTCATCTTATTGAACATCTATGCATAATAACTATGTAATCATCGAGTAAATTATCCAAAAATCACACACCTACGGAGAGCAACTCGAGCTTCAGAAATCTCCGTTTACCTCTGCACTATCTCCAATTCCAATTCGATCTCGTTGCAGCCTGCAGGAAGAGAGAGAGAGAGAGAGAATTGAATTTGTGAGATTTTTGTTAGGGTTCAGAGAGCGGGAGAAAATCAGCCGCCTGAGCTGCAGAAGCGCGTTCTTGTCCCCAAATAGAAACCAAGTTTTGAGCTTCATAACAATAAATGAAGTAGCTCCATTGGCTATTGGGCCGATGGGACATAGTGGGCTGTAGAATTTCTGGCCCAAATTCGAGCCCAACCTAGCCCAGGTTTGTAAGAAGGCCCATATCACGGTCTTTTTTTTTTTTTTTTTTGAGTATAAATATAAATTATATGAGAGTGTAAACCCCTATATGACAAAATTATGATGTTGCTTAATATGGATTAAAAAATAAAAAATTAACTTCAGATTAAGGCAGTAATAGACATGTGTGGAGTTCTATTCATGTTACGTTGCAGATATGTATGAAGTAATTTATTGACTATTTAATCTACGGCGGATAAGATATCTAATATATATTTGGCCTAATTGCAGAAAAAATTACCACCTTTTCCAAAATTGCAATTTAAGCCTAACGTTTAGAATTTAGCAAAATAAAACACCACTTTTACTCTTAATTGTAAATTTGATCATCGGTAAATTTTTCGGTCACCGGAATCCACATGTCCGGCAAAAGTGCCACATCACTTGCCACATCATTTGCCACATTATTTATAAAAAAGATATAAGAACTGTTAAAGTTGTTAAAAAATCCCAACCTTTTTAAGAAATTGCAATATAATCCTAAAGTTTCAAATTTGCATAAAAAAATAAAGCATTTTCTTAAATTGAAATTTAAATCAAGTTGCCAAAAAAAAAAAACTCTTCTAAAATAATTGCAATTTAATAACTTAAATTGTCAAAATAAGAATAGGAAAAATTTGAATATTGTTATTTTGAACTATTAAAAATATAAATTTTCGGGCAAAACACAGTGTTGTATTTCTCCAAAGTGTTTAATTATAATTTTGATTTATGTAATGCTTTGTTTTTGCTTGGTTTCTGTAAATGTATGTATTTGTTCAATTTTATTACTTACAAAAAAAAAATGTTTCACTTTGTTCATTTTCTGTTTCAAGAACAGTTTAAACCTATTGCATTTCATGAAAATATGACTCACATAAGAAAACCAATATTCACCAAGTAAAGGGGGGTTAATTAATATACAACCAAAGAAAAAGGAAAAAAGAAAGAGAGAAAAAATAAATAATTTTTTTAATTAGTTAGTGCATGCATAATGCACTAGATTGAAAATGCATTAAAATCCGTGCAAAATTTGAGAATGATTTCTTCATAAAATAATATTTATGTAGTTAAAAGGAAAAAAAAAACAATATAGTAGTCTAGGGTAAGGTTTATTATTTTAGACTTACATATATGCTAAGAAATATTTGATGAAGTTTTTTTTACATAAATAAAATATTAAAATAAAATTAACAACAAAAAATGTGTCACAAAAGAAATAAGAATGTACAGTTTCAGAACTAATAATTACAATATGGAAAATAAAGGTGAAGCCCAATATTTTATTTCTAAAAATTTATTACAAATCTTGGTAGGGGTGGATGGAAAATATAAAGTTTGGTACAAATAGGTAGGAACTGATTCCTAATCACGGGTCTGGGCTACAAATATACTCAACTGACTGAGTTACAACCAATCTTCGAGGGAATTCCAAATTGGAAGAAAGAGATGAAAAGATGGAAGATGCTGACGAGACCTTGCCCTGACAGCATGAAGGACATCGTCAGCTAGTCCAATAAGTACTTTGTGCTCAACTAATTGAGTTACAATCAATTTTTGCGGAAAGTCTAAATTGGAAGAAAGAGATGAAAAGATGGAAGAAGCCGACGAGGCCTTGCCCTTACATATTCTTCTATTATTTCTTTATTCTAGAAGTTGTATTTGATTTGCTTTTAATAAATTTGAGGGTAAAGTGTTCAATGGTCGTGAACAACAAAATATTGTAGGTAAGTCTCCATTAATTTAAAATAAAATAAAATAACCCTAACTATTCGACCTACATGGGCTTAGCCCATCTGGCACGTCGGATTGCTTGAGTCAGCCAGGTAGACCTGATCTAGAGAAAAATTAACTTGGTAGGTTATATATTAATACCCTTATTTCCTGATTAAAAAAATGAAAAAGATTAACCCTTAATTACCAATCCCTCAAACCAAACTTGCCCTTATTTCCCTAGTGCAATTTTTGTGCATAAATGCACAAGAATGATAATACATAAGTGCACTTACCGTGCAATATTTCGGAAAGTAATATGATTATTATAATTTTTTAATCATGAAAATTAATTATTTTTTTAATTAACAAACATATATATATATATATGGTAGTTTCTCCACAAAAAAAAATAAAAAATGTTTTTGGTGTCTTTTTCATTGGTTGAAGGATCCTTGAATCATTTAGTAGGATATATTAGGAAAATAAATATTTAATACGCTCCTAAAAAAGAAAATGAGACTATCTTTTTTAGACATCTCAAAAAGAAAAAAAGGAACTATCTTTTTTAGATGGAGAGAATATTTGTTTCGGGTGTCTTTTCTCGTTAGTTGAATTTCAAAGACATGGATCCCTCAACTAATGGATCATCGGTGCTAGATGATAACAGTAGAGGAAAGGCAGAGCTTATATGTGGGGACCTCTTTCGTTTCGGTATATACTCTCCCGTCCCAAAAGGATAGCCGGGTGTTTGTTTTTTTACTGTCCTAAATTACATTCACTTTCCTTATATAAATGGTACAGTTCTCTAAAATGCCCTAATTTATTAGTGTAATACCTTGTGCATCATTAATTCCATATACCCAATATAATAAGGGTATTAAAGGAAAATAGTTGGGTTAAAATTGTCTTTCCTATAACATTAATCATGTGTTTCTTAATCCGTGTATAAAATAAATTGTGACTATCTTTTTAGGATGAATGGAGTATATAGCTATTGACGTCCCTCTATATTTTCTTTGTAACATGATTAATTCTTTAAGCTGTAAAGATCTTTTTTTTTTTTTTTTTTTTTTTTTTGAATTAAATTTTAAAATTTTAAATAAAATTAACAAAAATTAAAT
>JAUEKW010000029.1:130994-143879 GCA_032274785.1 Ajuga reptans
TTTTTTTATAAAACATACACGGGTTCGGGTAGTGCGGGTACCCTAGCACTAAAACCGAACCCTAACCAAATACTAATAATTTTTAAAACAAAATCCCAAACCCTTCCCAAACCCATTTAAGTGTACCCAAACCCTCTTTAATAGGGTTCGGGTAGTGCGGGTACCCGCCAAAACCCACCCGACTGCCATCCCTGGGTCCGTATAGTTGTATATGGTTAGTGATTGCCATACTCCTATTTTTAGTTGGAGTTTATTGCTTATTGGGTTCGAAATGGGCCACGCTTATCCAGCCCAACAAATTAATGATTCAAGCCCAATCTTTTTTTTCTTTTTTTTTTTTTATGGAAACCAATTTTATTTATTAGAGAAAGTTCTAAATTGTAAATATATAGATGGAATGCAAAATAAATTTCTTACATGTATTTTTATCTATATTTATGCCATAAAAATATCATTTTGCTGAATTTTCATTTTAAATATATCTAATAAAGTTTGTTAGAATATTTTCTGAAATCACTATAATTTTATGAGTTTTAGTAGAATTTAATCAATATTCAATATTCCTCCCGCATTAATATATCCATCAATATTTTTATAGAACTAATGTACTGATATTTTATTGGGTGAATTGCACAAAAAATCACTAACTTTGGCTGAAAATTTAATTGCAACATGAACTTTAAAATGTAATAATTTTTTTTTACCAATTTTTAATTTTTTCAATTACAACATTAATTATATTTTTTACATCTAATTATGCCGCCATCACCATCACTAGATAAGTTTTAATGATGTCGTTCTATATCCACTATTTATTTTGACATAGATTGCTATATTTGTAGTGAACAGAGAGTTGAAGTTACGGTTGTCACAACTTCCGCTCTACAATTAACGGTGGTGGCACCGTCTGGTTGTAACATATGTGGTGGATATAGAAACAATCTCTTGAAGACAAATCTAATGATAGTGGTAGTGACACAATTATATGTCGAAAATTGTAACCATATTGTAATAAAAAAATTAAAAGTTCGTAAATTTTCTTGTTATTTTTTTAAAGTTCATGTTGCAATAAAAAATTAATCTAAAGTTGGTAAATTTTTTCGCAATTAATCATATTTTATTCCTCATTATCTTTCCCAACTTTTGTAATAATTATATTTTAGGGTAGACAAATACAATTTAGCAGAAGATTGAGGACTACATTGCAAACACCCATACCTTCATATATTTCCAAACTCGAGGCATCTTTTTAGAAGAGTGGGCGTAAAGATATATATACGAAAACGCATCGTATCGTGGCTCTCTCTCTCTCCTCCCCTCTCTCTCTCTCTCTTCGTCTCTCTCCAAACTCTCTTCCCTACAAACCGAACTACAGTGTTGTATGCAAACTCAAGAGCTCCCTCCAATATATCTAATTACCAATTAAAATATTCAACCTCAATTCTCCCCTTTCTTTATCCATTTTGATTTTCTGTAAAACAAGATATCGAAATCACATTTTCTTGCCCAGAATTTTGTCACATTCGATCCCCATTCTCAGTGGCAAACTATATTGTTCTCTCTGGTGTGGCACTGTGTTACAGGTAAATAATTGAATATTAAAACCTAGAAACGAGGCGAGCTTCAGTAATTACGTTGGTGGTGTGCAGAATTTTGTGGGGCTTTTTTGCATGTAGGAATTGGATCTTTAATTGAATGTATTTTTTTGTGTCATATTTGTCTGTTTTCATGTTATGTGGCAGTATGGAGTGTGGAGAACTGAAATTTTAGGGTTTTGTTTTTTCAATGCTACAGTGTGATGCGCATGGGAGATGTTTGGTCAGGGATTTGGAATTTAAAGTATTGGGTTGCAGTGCTCATACAACTCAAGAGGTATAATTATTCTATCTCGTATCACGTTTCGGGTTATTTTAAAATTTAGGGTTATATTTTTATTTACTTATATCTTTGCAATCTTGGAATAATCATCTATTCATGTGGAGTGGAGTATTTGGTGCATAAGATTTCAAGTAAATTTACTGTCAGTTTTTTTATTTAAGTATATTTTACATTTTCGAAATTTATTTATTATTTGTGTTTGTTAGAGAGCCTTGTGATCTACGCGTGCACGCTGTTAATGATCTGCCCACTTAAATTACTTTGGGTTCCCTTGGTTTCGTTGCATTTTTGGGAGATCAAGTATGTTATGAAAATCATGGCAAATAATTGTGTCATATAGGAGTATCTTGGGTTCAAAGAGGTCTCAGTGCATCTCACCCAAGAAAGAGAGGAGAAAAGATGATGGAATAAAATCATACTGCTAGTGTTGTATCAATTTGCTTTATGAGTTCTCTTGAATTTATATATTTAAACTCTCGTTTTTACCTTTATTGAGGGTTTGTTTTCCTTTTTTTTTCCCTCCTTTTGGGTGGTGGGTGCTTGGTGGATGTTTATTTGAGCAAAACTGAAGAGGTTATAGTGGTCGGTGAATTTCTCTTCTTTGTAGACCAACTGTACGTCTGTTAGGGCGTGGTTGCTTCGGGCTTAAGGGTTTTGAGGGAAATTCAATTTCTGAATTTCTTGGATGTGTGAACCAGAAATTCTGTAAATGTATGTTTGGTTGAGATTCAGTAGGATAGGATTATACTATAGATGTCAAATGAATGCTGGTAAAGTTGGTTGTGGTGTAATTTATATTGTGAAAAGAAGTGCGGAAAATGAAAAAGATAGAGGAATAGTGGATGAGTTTATTGGAGAATTAGAAGTAAATAACCATGGGTGGTAGTTTTAGTTGTAGTATTGGAGGACGCTATTATTATTAACATCTAATTGGTATAGACCCAAAACAAGCATGCCTTAGATTGCAAAATCTTAAATTCATGTGGGTGAAACCAGAAACAGATATGGCCTCAGAGACAATATCCTGGTTATTTTAAGAAAATAATATTTCATTTTCTTGCTATTATAATGAGGAGGGGGATTCTTTCAAAAAAAGAAAAAAAGAAAAGAAAAACTAATGAGAACCTTGTCCAATTTTTGAATAGGCCACTATGGTATTGAACTTGGTTTTCCATGGAAGCTATCCTTTTTTGCTTTATGGCACAGTAGACTTGGCTATAGTTTTTGCTGTGCATTTCAAACCTCCTATGTAACTTCTGACACCCTCTTCTGATAAGTTGTTATTTTAATTTTTGTGTCATGTTGTCGAAATGAAGAGGTCTTCTTTTAATTATTGTGTTTATTGACTCCTCTTTCAACTTTTACGTCTGTCTCCTTCTTTTGCTACTTACAGATTTAAAATTCTTCATGTCATCTCCTGAATTTGGCGTGTAACTGTAATTTTCTTACAACCGAGAAGGCTGAGAAGACTGCTTGTATTGGTTGTAAAATTTTCAGGGAATATGGCTCTTCGGAAATATGCTCCCACTGGTAATGCAACTCCAGTGAATATCAAATCTTTGAGCTTCTCCTCTAATAAGGAGAATGGAAAAGTTAATGATATAGATTTGGAGAAAAGACCTATTGATGCTGATGTGGATATTGACATCAGAGAGGTATATTTTCTGATTATGCATTTCCTCTCATCTGGACCATGCCACAGAACTTATGGGCAGTTCTGGAATGAGCTCTTGGAGCACCAACTTTTACCCAGAAGATACCATGCTTGGTATTCCCGTAGTGGCATGCCCAGTGGAGATGAAAATGATGATGGCGTATCTTTTCCCTTAAGTTATAATAAGCTGGTGGAAAGGTAATATCTGTCATTGAATCTCTCTCCTTTTTTCTTTGACCGGCATTGTCATGATTTGATAAGTACAACTGGACTTGTTCTTAGGAATCCCCATGTTGAAAAAGAACACCTGGTAAAGCTTCTGAAGCAATTACTCCTAGGTGCAGTTGCTCCTTCACGAGATGTTATTGGCAGAAATATAGTGAATGCAGCTACTGTTCCTACCCTGCTCGGAACTGGATCTTTTTCACTTCTAGCCAGTATGTAAAAATAGCTTGATGATATACATTTGATTTTTCTTCAATATGTATATATTAGATCTCAGAGCATTATTGTGGCCTGTTGGTGTGCTGTTTTAGCACTAGATTCTTTGTTACACAAAAATCAGTAGTGATGTTCTGTAAGTTAAGCCGAGTTGTCAAAGACATGCGATACCTTTTCCCTTTTCTGTGGTTTACAGCATGTAACTTAAGAGTAGATTGAATTGAGATTGTCCATGCCTGTGTTGTCCTTGTTACAATTAGGTCATTTGAAGCTTCTGATATGCTCTCTCTTGCTCAAGGTGATTACAATGAGAGGGACAACAAAAGTACGCATCCCCCAAGCTATATGCGCTGGCCTCATAAATTGGCAGATCAAGTGCGCGGATTAAGTTTAAGGGAGATTGGAGGTGGATTTACTAGGCATCATCGAGCTGCCTCCACCCGTGCTGCTTGTTATGCTATTGCAAAACCATCCACTATGGTGCAGAAGATGCAGAACATTAAAAGTGTCAGAGGACATCGTAATGCTGTTTATTGTGGTAGGTTTCATCTTTAAGATATAGTTCTGTGGAACAGGAAGTGGAAATCAACATTTCATTATTAGACGCTTATGTATGCTTTTTAGTTTTTAGTATTATGGATGAGGATCATGCTTGTAGAAAGATAGGCTTGATTTCCATCGTAATCCGTCCCACAATGATATGTCACTTACCATATTAAACACATTTTATCCTTCATATCCCTGTTTGGACCTAGTTAACCAAATATGTTCAAACAATAATGAGAAGGAAAATAGAGTTACAATTTAATGCTTAAACTATATTAACTACCATTTCTTAATCTGTGTGAAAATAGCTATAGGCCTATTTGTGAGATGGAGGGAGCAGTATTTTCATCTTTAATGGAGTAACCTTATTTTGTTTCAAGATTATGGTTTCTTGCTTGACGCACTCTCATTTGGATTTATGCTACCAATATTTATGGATGATTTCTGCATGGTAGAAGCTTCTTCTGAAAATGATGAACTCCAGAAGTAATCTAGAGGGCTTCTTTCCAAATGTGAATTGGAAGCATTGGTGATGCGCTGTTAATGCATGTTCTGTTAGATGCACTTGATTGTTCTGGCAATGCTCATATTTCCCTCTTGATTTGCATCCCTTGCTTTTATTTTATTTGTATATTCAGACCTTTGAGTTGATTTATGCATCATGACTAAATGTATTTGTTGACCCTGATAGTCGATAGCCATCTAAAAGATTTACTTGTATGCAGCCATATTTGATCGGTCTGGGAGATATGTCATCACTGGCTCTGATGATCGTCTTGTTAAAATTTGGTCAATGGAAACTGCGTATTGCTTGGCCAGCTGCCGGGGCCATGAAGTGAGTAAAAGTGTGAAATTAATGGTCTTGAGGCATGCCCATTCACCTTTACTCTCATTGGTTTTACTTGACTTCGATGGTTGTCTTTTGTTTTAAGGGTGACATAACTGACCTGGCTGTGAACGCGAACAATAGTTTAGTGGCTTCTGCTTCTAACGATTGCATAATCCGAGTTGTAAGATTCATCTTGTAGCAAGTTTGTCTTCTGTGTGTGTGTGTTTCTGGTAATGTTTTTTAAATAATTTTTCAAACTTGGCTATATGATTAGCCTTTTTCTTAATGACAGTGGCGCCTAGCTGATGGGTTACCAATCTCTGTATTACGGGGTCATACAGGAGCTGTCACTGCAATTGCATTCAGTCCAAGACCAGGCGCTTTCTATCAGCTTTTGTCGTGAGTTTAGTTTTCATTTAATCATTTTGTTTGGCCGATTGTCTAATGAGTTCTTAAATATCTGGTGATTTAGACTGATCAACAAACAAATCACTTACACATGCACAAAGCCTGTAACACATCCAGATCAGTTGATCATGTCAGGAGTCACCATAAAAACTTCTCTGTTCTTATGCAAGATTGAACCAAAGTACCTGTGTGGATTGTATTAAATCAGAAGTATTCTTTTAGAATATAGATTCTGCCGGGGAACTGTTTCTAGCAACTTTTGACTTCACAATTTGTAGTCCACAAGTTTCCCGTCATTTTTTCCTAAATGGATTAAATGTTACGTGGAAAACAAGAACTTCAGGGAGGCTCCACTGCCTTCACTTTGGAAAATAATGTATAGGATGTTTTAATCATGAAGTTTCCCTAATCTTTTACTGGTATACAGTGAGCTTTTTAGCTGTTAAGCCTTCCATTCATGTTTCATTCAGTTTGAGCAAATTGCTCTCCCTTTCTTTTTTTCGACTCTTACATTTACTTGTTTCTTTTTATCATTGCTTTACTTCTATGGCACAGGTCATCTGATGATGGGTCTTGTCGAATATGGGATGCTAGATATTCCCAGATTGCTCCACGTATATATGTACCGAAACCTCCTGATCCTTTAGCTGGTTGGTTGCTGCTTAGTTGATTTATTTATTTATTGTCAATTTTTTTTCACATGTACGGAATAATTCTAATGCTACAGGGAGAAACAACGTCCCTACACCCAGCACTGTACAACCGACCCGCCAGATCTTTTGTTGTGCATTCAATGCGAGTGGAACTGTTTTCGTCACTGGAAGCTCGGACACACTTGCAAGGGTATGCACTTATATTATATTGCAGGCATATCATTCTCATGATTTCTCAAATAAAAAGCACATGTCCTGATATAATCAACATATGAAGATGACAATTTATACTTCATGCTACTCCGAGGGATTTTAAGACATTGTTGTGTCAAATCATAGGGATTTTAAGACATTGCTTGTGTCGAATTTAGCTAGGAACTGGAGCTGTGCTCTGTAGTTATTTCTGAGCTCCTTCCTTTGTCCTTATTTCATTGAAGGGATCCCTCATCCCTTTTGTACTCATTTTCTCTCTATTAATGATTTGTTTCTTATCCAAGAAAAAAAAGAAAAGCATGCTGCTCCTATGTTCTTTTGTACATGTGCAGCATGATATATTTCCATCTTATGGAATGCTGATCTTTACAGGTTTGGAATGCTTGTAAATCCAGCACTGATGATTCAGAGCAACCTAACCATGAGATAGATGTATTATCTGGTCATGAGAATGATGTAAACTATGTACAGTTCAGGTTGGTTTGAGTTGATAATGTTTTATGTTTGATATTCTGTTTTATGTAGTAATTAACTTTTCATATGCGGGAATTCAGTGGTTGTGCTGTGGCTGCCCGTTTTCATTCATCTGATATCTCGAAGGAAGAGACTTTACCAAAATTCAAAAATACATGGTGCGTTCTTGACTTCTTGCCACCCAATCTTATACTGCATTTTTATGAAAAAAAATGCGTATTTTTCGCGTACATCCAAAGACTTTGTTCTTGTTCAGATGCGTTGATTGATGGCTGGTTGATTTGCAGGTTCAATCACGATAATATAGTCACATGCTCTCGTGATGGTAGTGCAATCATTTGGATACCGAGATCGCGAAGGTCTCATGTGAGTTTTTTTATCTATTCAAATGGGAGTCTTGGCCTCTTGGTTATTTTACTTTGTCAGAGGACTCGTGTATGTCTCATTTATACGTTCACCTGATATATGGCCTCTTGTTCTGGAACTTTGATTTCTCCTAGGGGAAGACTGGGAGATGGATACGAGCATATCACCTGAAAGTTCCACCACCTCCCATGCCACCTCAACCTCCTCGGGGAGGTCCACGCCAGAGAATTCTTCCTACCCCTCGTGGTGTAAATATGATTGCATGGAGTTTAGATAATCGTTTTGTTCTTGCAGCTATAATGGGTATGTGTCCATGTTTGTGTAATTTATATTGTGGAACAAGCACACACTCGTCTTTGGCACTTTGGTGTGGCAGATCTGAAATTTCTCGTGCTATAATGACGTTTAGGTTGCTAAAATGAAATCGCTACGTGCAGATTGAAATAATCTTTACTGAATTAGGTTCATTTTTTTCGAGCACTAATGTTGCATTTATTCTCTTTATCTATAGTTTTAATGGTTTAAGCAGATAGAATTAGAAAGAATTCTGTGTTTCTTTTTTATTTTTATTTTGGTTGGGGGAATGGTAGTTTTTAGGCATTAAAATGCATCCTCATGGAAGTTTCATGAGGATATGTTCTACTTTAGATACTCAAAAAGGTATTTATCTACCTAGTTTTCATTGTTTGCAGATTGTAGAATATGTGTATGGAATGCTGTTGATGGTAGCCTGGTTCATTCTCTGACTGGTCACACGGATTCTGTAAGTTTGTTGTCATTGCATGATCTGTTGACAATACTTTGTTCTTGTGAAGTGATTTCCCCTCCATATTTTTTTTTAACGATTGGTCGATACCTACAATTGAACAAGTGGAGTTTCTAGTTTAATTTTGTTTCTTCCAGTTGCATAGAAGTTAATGAATCTCAGTATTTTCTAATTTCTTAAGTGTCCATGTTTATTACGTGCTACTGAAAGACGTGGTGAACTCTTGTAAGCACTTTGATTATGTTATCATTGATGAACATATTACTTTCTGATCGTGATGTTATATTCCTTAGCTCTCTTTTAAATGGGGAAGTTGATCTAGCCATGCTAGGTCATGATAACTTGATAAGAGGGTTATTTGGTAGGACCTTGAAAGATCAGTTAAACTTGACCTTCTTTTCCCATTTCTTTTAATATTGATGAGGTCCTGAGGACCTAGACTGCTAGACTTTCAAACTATTCCCAGTGGCAGTGTGACCCAATCTGTTAGAGATATTTTCTTGTTTTTAATGTTAGTACGTGAAGAATATATTTAAATTTTGGGTGCCATGATAATGGAACATATCTGAACGAGCATGTGACCTACATGACATATAATGTGTGTGTGAGCCGGGAGGGGGGGGGGGGTAATCGTAGACCATGGGTTGTATTCAACATTAGTACTTGAATACTCCGACCATGACCATAGCATATCTCTAAAAGAGCATGGCATGGCAGCAGCAAAATTTATTATTTATATCCAACGTTTGCTGTTGTCATGCATATTTGCTGTTATCTGTGACTAATCCTAGATAAATACTTCTTCAGCCTCAGCATTTTCCTGATGGAAAAAAACCTTCACACTTTTATACCTCGTTCTGTTCTCGACACTATATTAGATTTATGTTGTTTGTGTACACTATCATACTTGCTTATAACTCTCTTTGCCATTTTCTTTTTATAGACTTATGTACTGGATGTTCATCCTTTCAATCCTCGAATTGCAATGAGCGCGGGATATGATGGGAAAACAATAGTATGGGATGTGAGTTCAGCTTTTCTTGTTGTAATCTTTTTACAAAGAGCTTCTTTTATTGATAATTATTCACAGTTCACTTCATCTGATCTTTTACCTGCCCCCGCAGATTTGGGAAGGTACACCAATTCGGACATATCAAGTTGGCCCCTTCAAACTGGTTGATGGGAAGTTCTCCCCGTGAGTTAATCTTAAATCTCTTTCCTTTCATTTTGTTGCTCTTCTTTGGTCATGCAGTTTTTACTTCTCAAATTCCTTGTCACCCTTTTCTTTTGAATGCGTGAGAGCTTTTACAAGTAACCTATAAAAACATAATTGCCAACGTAGTAAGGAGATAATCTCATATGTGTGGCTCAGTCTTCATAAGTTCCATCATGAGTGAAGGTGTGAAGCATATCTCATATGTTCAGTTTGCAGAACGTATAGTTGACAAGAGTAATAAGTTGATATGCCCGATAAGGTGATGACAAAAGTTCCTTGTTCCAGTTACATGGATAACGCCATTGGATTGCCTATTGTTCCTTATAGTGGGCTTGGCAAATTCCACATTCATGTATATTTGATTGATGCAAATTATTTGTTCTGCTGAACAGGGTAATTAGAAATTTTAAGACTATGGAAGATGCAGCAGAGAGCGTGCTTTTATTATTCGCCAAAACTGATTTGTTAAAAGCTGATTTTGATTTGATTTTCTTGATCATGCAGAGATGGTACATCTATTATTCTTTCTGATGATGTGGGCCAATTATATATTTTGAGCACCGGTCAAGGTGAATCCCAGAGAGATGCCAAGTATGACCAGGTATATTCTGCACTAGCATTTGTCAAATTCTTTTTGTTAACTGTTCAATCACTTAATTTTGTTATGCTCTTGTTAACAGTTCTTTTTAGGGGACTACCGCCCTCTTATTCAAGATACACATGGAAATGTCCTTGATCAGGTTGGCTCTATATGTTCTCTATTGTGATGGCTTAATCATGCTTGAGAACGATGCTTTTATTTCACGTGCATCATGATTTTTATTCCTTTGTGCAATCTATAAAATGTATAGCTTCTGCTTTTTTGAGACATATCCATAAGACATGAGCACCATTCTCAAGCTCAATACATGTATTGAAGGAGTTATGCTTCCATCAGTTGTGTGATGCTTACATGATTAATACAGGAAACTCAACTTGCTCCGTATCGGAGGAATATGCAAGATCTCCTTTGTGATTCTGGTACATTGGCGATCTTTCTGATTAATTTTGTAATAATACGCATCTTTTTGTTATCGATATGTTGTTTTCTCACTACAGCTTTTCTGGGTTGGCAATACTAGGAATGATACCATATCCAGAACCTTATCAGAGTATGTATCAGAAACGGCGGCTGGGAGCTCTTGGAATTGAGTGGCGCCCATCATCTCTGAGATTTGCTGTGGGGGTTGATTTCAGTCTGGACCCCGATTATCACATGCTCCCCATATTGGACTTGGATACACTAATTGATCCACTGCCTGAGTTTGTTGATGCAATGGATTGGGAACCGGAAATCGAGATGCATAGCGATGATAATGATTCGGAGTATCATATAGCAGAAGATTACTCATCTGGAGGGGAACAAGTAAGTTTGAGTTCTGATTCTGATGAGCCTGAATGCAGTTCCGGGGACAGTGAGGTTGAGGACTCGCTCAGAGATGGCCGTCGTAGATCGAAGAGGAAGAAGCAGAAGATGGAGGTGATCTCCTTTGTTCTGAAACTTCTGTTTTAGTTTTCTGTTTTGTGCTTTTGGGGCCATTGGTTTGACTGTTGAGTTTATTGTCTTTTTAGGTGGAGATCATGACATCTTCTGGGAGGCGTGTGAAGAGGAAAAATTTGGATGATTGTGATGACCGTTTAATTTGGAAAAACCGAAATAGGAAATCACGGCATGGCAGAAAAGCTTCGAATAAAAAGTCCTCATCAAAGTCGAGGCCTCGGAGAGCTGCTGCCAGAAATGCACTTCATCTTTTCTCTCGTATCACTGGTGCATCTACAGATGGAGATATAAATGGCTCTGACATCGATTCATCTGAAAGTGGATCAACACTGCAAGACTCGAGCTTTGGAAGTGAAGAATCTGATGTATCTTTGCAAAATGAACGGTATGACAATCTTAAGGGAAAAGAAATATCACCAGAGCACACTATGGGAGAAGATCAGCCTCATTCTTACCATGAATCTCATTCAAATGCTGGGAACAGGAAAAGGTTAATTCTGAAATTGCCAAATCGTGATCCAAGTAAATTTGGGTCAAAATATGATCAAACTGGCTCATCGTCTGTAGTTCAGAAAGTCGGTGAAACAAATGATCATTTAGAGGAGAAGGAATGTCATGTTGGAGGTATTGATAACAGGGATAGTAGCAAAGCAGACCTCCTTGGAGGGCTCAATGATGGTTCAATCACTTGGGGAGGGGTCAGGGCCCGCACCTCTAAGAGGTCGAGGACGGGAGAACCTTTGTCCGCAGGGTTATTTCCTGTATCTGGCTCAGTTCCTGATCAGAACATTGAATCCAAAACTATTGCCAATGGACATTCAACCTTTCTGGAGGAGCAGCAAACAGAGCAGCCAAGTCCAGGAATTCAAAATGAGGAAGAAAATGAATATAAAAAAGAGAGATCTTGTGGGACCAGTATGCCTGGAAACTCAGAGAGAGAAAATAATGTCGAGGGGTACTTGGCAATGCAGGAGGGCAAGGATGATGAAGCATTTTCGAGCCAGTGTCACGAGGTTTGCAATGGTACAGCAATGCCTTCTCTTCCCTGTACAAATGAGACAGCGGACCAACTTAAGTTGAAGGAGAATGGTGCTCAAACTCCAATAAAACTACGGATAACCTCTAGTTCTCTTTCAAGGGACAATGGTAGCCCCAGAAAAACACTTTTTGCTTGTTCAGCAGAAGATACGGACAAATATGTTGCAACACGTGAAAACCTGGACATAGAAAAAAAATCAGATTTACCAGCTCCTGTCTTGGATAACAAAGATCATCATGGAGTGCCAGAATCAGAAGGTCTTGTGAATGGAGCTTCATCTAGTTCCCATTTGGAAGACCCTTTGAAAGTGGATTCAAATAGAAGGAGGTTTACGGCTGTTTATAGAAGGTCAAAATGTAGAAGTAATCCAGAAGGTGACACTGGTAGCATGGAAGCAAGCACTTCCAATGTTAGAAAACACAACCTGGATGAAGAAATTGAGATTCTGCCAGAAGGGATTCGCAGGGCCAGGTCTAATAGATTGAGGTCGACTGCCCGTGATCCAAACTTGGCAGTAATGAACATTAAATTCGGGGAACCCCATGAGAATTCGGAAGATGCATCAACTGATGTTGCTAACGCATCTCCGAGCAGAGGTGACGATAACTCCTCTGGGGAGTGGAGATCTTTATCCAGGAACTCTGTTCGGTTAAGATCCACGAGAACCAAGAGAAGTAGTAATTATACTCGTGATATTAGTCCCCCGAGGAAAATCAATCAAATTGGGAAAAGTTCTTGGTTGATGCTGTCTGGACATGAGGAAGGATTCCGATATATACCCCAACTAGGGGATGATGTTGTATATTTGCGACAGGTAGGTGCATACTTGCTTTTGACCTCTCCCATATATTTTTGTTGTTTT
>JAUEKW010000029.1:143979-155010 GCA_032274785.1 Ajuga reptans
GAAACATGCTTAAAATGGTATATAGGAGACTTTTAGATGTTCTTGCTCGGCGTACAGAACGTAAATAATCATCATACGTAAATATAAACGGAAAAAACAGAGTTTTGACTGAACACACTGGCGTGATATGATTCATATAGTCAACTCTAAATAGCAGGACAAGGACTTGGTTTGTTATTGTTGTTTAAGGGTTGCTCTAGAGTTATTTGTCTTGGTTTTTTCGTGCTTTGCTTTTCAATGTATATCATGTACCTACTTTCAAAGTGCCTCAAGGAAATAAAGGTCCCATTTAGTTTTCATATTTTAATATCATCTACAATATCTATCAGTTCGCAAATCTTGATCTTTTGAATGATACCGTCCCACTTGGCTGTGTGGTTTAGGTTGATGCTTTAGTTTATCTAGTTGACGCTTATGACAAAGAACGCTTTGCTGAATCAAAGAAGGAACTAGACGCTCTTCTCTCAGACGACTCATTAGCAAACGTCCCATTTCTCATCCTCGGAAACAAGATTGATCTACCGTACGCTGCTTCAGAGGATGAGCTGCGGTATTACTTGGGCCTGACTGGTCTCACCACTGGCAAAGGTAAGGTCAGTCTTGCTGATAGCAATGTTCGACCGATTGAAGTCTTCATGTGCAGCATCGTGCGCAAAATGGGATACGGTGAGGGCTTCAGATGGATGTCTCAGTACATTAAGTAAAGTGTAGAAAGAGCTGCTGCTCATATGTTTCCTTGTGGTACCAAACTAGTTTTCACTGTCTTTCTTTTTTATATATAAATTGTTTCTCTTTTCCCTTCTTTTTTTTGAACAATAAGTTGTAGTTCCAAAACTGGGAAAGCTAAACTTGTGAATGAAGTTGCTAGTGAGTATTTGTTCTATTGTGAAGTGTGGTGTTGAGAGTGAGTTATTATCGTGGCACTGGTGAGATATATTTACACACATTCACAATGTTGTAAAAGTTGATAAGCGCTAGTCGAACGGCGGACTGGAACTTAGCGCCTAGTCGAGATATAGGTGAGGTTAAGTGGAGCCTAGACGTTGCTAAATAGAGAAAAATCTGAAAAAAAATAAATAAACAAAAAAATTAAAGCCGGTAGATAGCTGCCTGGCATTTAGGCGGAGATTTGATTTTCAAAGCAAAGATTTTCACAAACATAGCTGATATTCGTGGCTGTATCATTGCATAATATTATATTTGATTTCATCTTGATCATCATCATCATCAATAGTACAAAATAAAATAACACAGAGCAGCATCAATTGACCATGTCAAACTTTCTCAACGGGTCAAGGTTGTGATTGAATTGTTTTTAGCAGATCGCCAGTTTTGACTCAAACTCGACCGCCAGGTATGACTCAAAACTCGACGGCTACGATTCATATCGGAACTACAAGTAATTGTAGATTAGTACTTAAGTTGGGAAATAACCCTTCACCCTTGAGCTAGGTTTTATGGTGGAGTTAGTGTCCTTGGCTTAGGTACCTATCATTGGTGCTCTCATTGAGAGGCCGGTGCGTCGCGGGAAAGGGCTACATGATAGCTTGATAACGTTCCGAGTGCCGGGAAGAGTCCGGAGCAAAGAGTTCGCAATGCAACCGTCCGTGGACGTCCGGCTTGTCAAGGGGTCAACAATGATACGATCCCACATCGGAAGTACTTAAGTTGGGGACAAACCCCCACCCTTGAGCTGGCACTTAAGCCATGGACCTTAACTCCACCACAAAAGCTAGCTCAAGGGTGTAGATTTGTCCCCCAACTTAAAGTTGAACCAATTTACAATTGCTTATAGTTCCGATATGAGATCGTATCAGACGGTAAAACTTGGGAGCTTTTCAATTGCTTACGAGCTCTTAAAATATGTTAAGCAGAATAAGAGTACAAACAACGTATAAGATATAAAAAGAATAAAAAGAATACAAACAACTTATAAGATATAAAAATAATCTCTTAGCCTGTTCTTGAGATCTTATAAGTTATAAGTCACACTCAAATTACATATACTTTCACACACTATAGACGCATAAACACACTTAATCCATAATATGTACACTTCTTTCACGCACACTACACAAAATTCATACACTTCACACTGAACACACTACATCACGCACTACACACACATCACAACAAATCAAAATAACACACTACACAAACAACACAACAAATCAAAATATGTGTGGTGAATTTCAAATTCGTCCGTCAAATTCATATGTAAATCCCGTACTTCAGTTGCAAATCCCGTACTTCACTTGCAAGTTTATAAGCTTCATTATCCAAGCACTTTATCAATGTATAAACTCTTGAAACAACTACTCCCTCCGTCCCATAAAAAGAGTCCTGTATCGAAACTACTTCTTGTCCCATAAAAAAAGTCATGTTTGAAAAGTCAAAGTTAGTTAAACATAGAAGTTACTTTGATGCCCTTATAAAATCATGTTAATACTTTGATGTCAATAGGATAATTGATAGTTTAACAAATTTGTAAGGATAATGATTACAATCATCCACTTGTAAATAATTGTACATTGACTAAGTTGACCAAAGATAAAAAGTTGTACATCCATAAAACCGGACTCTTTTTATGGGACGGAGGGAGTACGAAACAACTTATAAAATGTTAGATTAGATGTTTAATATAAGCTTAGTCAAACACCATCTAAATATCAATATTGCTGGGTAACATGCTCCAAACACAATTAACTTTGAGTCAAGTTCAATCTTCTTCGAGATATAAAACCAAACTAACATGTGGTTCAAGAAAAATCAAATTAGATTCTGGAAACATGAGGCAAACGCATATTCACAGCAATTACCATACATCATTGTCGACCTATGAAAATAAGGCCATTGACAGACAAGATCAAAGAGAATCCTTTCAGAAACAAAAGGGGTGAAGGGGAAGAAAAAACGTAAATAGAACTACAACCTAGCAAGAGTTCCCTCAAACCTCACTGGAGTAACTTCATATACTTGTACAACGGTGGGGGGACGGGGACGGGGTACAAAGAGGACTTGAGCATCAGAATGTACAAATGTACAAAACGAAGTCAGAAACATAAGCCTGCTGGAAACAGCTACCGCGATGTCCAGACATGTTTAAAACACGATGGGGCTGAAATCGAAACAGCTTGTTCTTGTGTACTGCACTTTTCATCCCATCTCAGTATCAGGATGGAGGAGTTGTTCATAATCCAGCTGGGAGAAAGACAAAAAAAAATGACGACCACACTTCGACGATGAAGATCAATAATGACAATAGAGAAATGCCTACCTTTGCTTGATTGCATTCTAGTTTCATCCTCCTATAATCTTCTTGGGCTCGCTTTGAACGGAACATTGCCTGAACTCTCACAACCGATCTCTCAACACGCTCCTCGGCTTGTTTCCTGCTGGCCTGGAAGAAGTCTTCTTCCACATCACTATCTTGATTCGGATCTACGGGAGTTGGAGCAGGTTGAACCTTAAGCCCACGGAAGCCTTTTCTCTTCAGACGCCACCTCAGCACTATTTTCTCAAAGACCCCAACTGACCAGATGATTTTACGGTACTGCTTCCTCTGTTGGAAACCCCTGAAGATGGCCTGCAATGGAAAACTACCATGAGATGCTTTTCAACAGAGCATAAATGATGAAGCTGCTACAACATATTTAGTAATACTTTTGTGGGATGTGGAATTAAAGAAAAGGGTTATGAATTACATCTAGCTCCTACGAGGGTCGGTCAAATTATCAAATCAACCCCAAGGAATGGAAATTACAACCGAAACCCTTGACCAAACAAACTACCTAGTCAACAGCTATTTGAAGAAACATCAAATAAATAAATAACAGTAACGCGCAATATTCCGGCAAGCAAGCTGAAATGAGTGATTCCCTACAATTGAAAGGGTAAGAAACTGGATACTTTTGACTGCATTGTCAAAGAAATACTTGAGGGTTTGTCTGAAATTTGAGAGAAAATACGGGGGTAATTTAATATGTCCCCACTCATTTCATACTATTTTATCATCTTTCCGGTCATAAGTTCAAAATTTGGTCAGTAAAGGGATACTGCTGTGATTTGAACAAACCTCACCCTAAAAAAAGCAGTGTCGTAGTGTCCAGTACTATTGATGGTTCTAGTACGTATTTCAGCAATCAAATCTCATCTATAGATCCACATACTCCAGATATACATCTACAGCTGTGACCCAGAAAAGAGGAGCATATCTAGATTGACTTACTTGAATTTTGATGGTCTGACGACGCAAGGTAAGGAAATCCTTCCGCATCTTCCAAGTTCGAAACCTGTACTGGATTCTCGCAGCCGCTGCGATCTGTTTCCGTGTCTCATAGTTGCGGAAAGCATGCTGGATCTTCATCGCTGCAACTATGGTCCGTGCTTCCATCTCCGGATTAGACGACTCAACTGCAGTTGTCCGTACTTTGAGCGAATGCTCTCTGAATGCAGTTTGAATACGGGCAGCTGCATCGGCTGCTGTGCGGTAAGCAGCTAGAGTGTCTTTCAAATGCAACTCCTCTTCAGTGAAATTCCCAGTGTCCACCGTCTCGGTTGTTGTAGTTTGGAGGGACCCACTAACGTTTCCAGCCAATGTCATATCATTGAATTGGGCAACCAAAGCCTTCTCAGCAAGATAAGCTCCCAAACCCTCGTACCCGTTAATTGAAGCAAGATCAGCAGCAGTGCATCCACCTGGGTTTTGTGGGGTTGGATCTGTGACTAAATTCGGCTTTGCCCCAGCAGATAAAAGGGTTGCCACCATTTTCTCCCTAAAATTTTAGTTAAAATTATTTCAAGAACTTACTTAGTGAGTAAACTATAGCAGATTCAAACAGTATCGATGATTCAAGGACAGTTGTGACATACCTCCCGCAATATGCAGCCCAATGTAGAGCCGTCCACCCAAACTTGTCTCGATAATCCAAAGATAAGCCAGACCAGGCGAACGGGTAAACTGCCCAAATATAATTAAGGATGGCACACAAGTGAATCACACCTTGACCTTGTTCGTCACGTTCAGAAATTTTACATCCTGATGCTATTTTTTCTAGCAACCATTCCTGCAGTCTATTCTGTAAAGTCAATTCGAACAACCTTTCTTTTGCTTGGGGAAAAGACATTTTGGCGTCGTCAATCATTTTTCTCAAAAACAACCAACTATGAGAAATTTGTGATGTTCTCTTGGCAAAATCTTTGGCTTCCTTTAAAGCAGCTTGGGATACTTTAGCAGTATAAATACTCGGACCCTTAGATGATGAAAAAAGTAAATGGGCAAGCCTCATCTGAAGTTGAAATACTTCCCAGTCAGTTTTATAGTCAGATGACACAGTCCCATTTGGTTGTACAGGAGATCGAAATTCAAAAGTTAAGACTTGGCTGATAGGATTATGCCCATCAAACGTCATATACAGATTCACTAATCCAGGAGCTTGAGATGAAATTAGACATCTATACACTCCTGCTTGTACGACTTCTACTGGAATAATAGAATCTCCACATGCCAGATACAACTTGGACTCCGCGTGCGATAGATGCCCGTCATTAAAAAATCCAACCACCAAGATCTGCACAACTTTCGCCGAGTCAACAAACTGAATCTAAAATCATTCTCTATAAACTGTTCCAAGTTAGCATCCAAGGGATTTAAAAGGTTAATCACATTTCAGAATTTGATCTTTATTACTTTTTTATATATATGCAGAAATATTAGTTTATTACAGTTTCGGAAAGCAAATGAATGCATCCAATCCTGCAGGTTTTCATGCTGCACATAACAAATCTAATCTATTACTCTTTCATTTTAATTTAGGATCAGGATTGCCACTATCCAGAGAAAGCTGTTGTCCTATTTGCTCAGACATCTCATATATCTGTGAATGATCTTGCTTCATTCTCAAAGACTATGCCAATTGCTAAGCAGACTCGTTCTATGTTTAGGCGATTGAGGCACTAACCTCAGGCCACAGTTTTTTACAACACATATAGACATGCATTAAGGTTCATATATGCAAATATTGGTTGCAGCCTAGTGGTAAACGTGCTGACTTCTATTAAAATAGACATAGTTCGAACCCCACAAATTGCTAGAGCTATCTTTTTCCTCAGTGTATTATGAAAATATGGGCACTCATCTCATATCAACTAAAAGAAATAAAAATACATGTAAAACACATCTGTAGGAAACGGAAATATGTGCCTCAATCCAAACCTAAAAGTAATGTCATAAATACGTTGGGAGTTATCCTTCTCTCTCCACTTTTCTCCAATTTTATTTATATTCAATTTAATATTTTTTCTATTCAATGATTCTTTTTCGATATGATATATGTATGAATGCAGGTATATACATATACATATTTTTCAATATTTTAATAACAATAATAAGAATGCATTCTTTTACATAAAAACAAGATTCATAAAAGGATATAATACTAATACTAAGACATTCTTTTACAAATCTCAGTATAATTTTTGCTATATATATCATTATATATACATTATACACACACAAATCTAAGTTCTTGCCTCAGGCCCCCAAATCACTTCATGCAGCTCTGTTGCTAAGCACTTCAATGTGTGATTAATGGAAGTATACGAACAGAAGAGGCAAATACAAAGAAAAACAGGGAGAGCGTAAAGGACCTTTGTTTCCTCAGATGAGAGAGCCCATGCAGGCGAGATATCGGTTATGCTGAATATCTCCCCTAGTGGAGAACTTTGGTGGTTATCCATCAAGGGATATGTTAAGGCTTGATGACTGTTTACAAGTGAGGATCCCAAAGCTTGATCACCGACTGACTCCGGGGAGTCAGCAATGACATATGTCCCCACACTTCCATAACCGTTCTGTGCTTGTGGACCCTCTCCGCCCAGAGATTGCATAGAACCAGCTCCACCTAATGGCACCAATCCAGGAAGCATCATGTCTGAATTAAAACTTGTTTCATGTCCCACTGTGTGGTAGGATAAATTTTTAGGAACATTATACTTTGCTGAATTACTCCAAGCAACTTGTTCAGAGAAACTGTTGTCAGAACTTTGTGAGGATACCTTATTAGTTGATAGGGCATCATCCTGTAAACCAGACTCTTGTTAGTAATCAACAAAACAGAGAACAAAAGGTTCATTCATCAAATTAACCAAATACCAACCAGGGATATGAATTTCTCAGCCATGTGACTAATTTGAAAGAAATCTCTTAGTCCCTCCCTCCCTCTGTGTGTGTGTGTGAGAGACAAAGAGATAGATAGATAGAGAGAGAGAGAGAGAGAGAGAGATAAGTGTATCTAAGCAACACTGTTGTCAAATCTAATGAACTTACATTGAAACATCTCCAATAACCCAACTCAAATTATCAACTCAGCAAGAAAACACATGTTAATTGTACTGAGGAAGAAGATGACGCCATACAATGGCATGCTTAAACAAAGGGGATGTAAAGTTCAACGGCCATGTTCTTACAAATGACTTATTTTGCTAAATGAATAATTGTGTATTATGCCTAGAGGAGAAGGCGGGAAAGGCACCCAGCACCACATTTAACAGAACCACAGCTCTTCCTTTTACCTAAGTTTGCGCGACCCCACTTAGTGGTGATCGAAAAAAAGGAATGATTTGGATGGCCCACTGAAGCCACGATTCTGATTCGAAAGAAAACAAAGATTTACAGTCCGAACAACTAGCTAGAAAACAGCCCAACAATGATCACATATTCAGGTGCCATATCATCTGAGCTAGTTAAACTTTGTTAAGTCATCTACACAGACCTAAACCAAAATACATATATATGCGAACCCTTTGCAGTTTTACATTTATTTGTGATGTGGCAATAAAGCCCTTTCATAGCTGACAAAAGGATCCATTCTTGTGAAGAATAATGGAATTTATAAGTAAAAGAAAACGAATCCATTGTCATACTGAAAGGTGTGGAATCTCTGTTAGAGGCATGCACCAGGAATATGATACAATACATCAAACTATAGCTTTATAGAGAAAAATGAAGTTAGTCCACTTACATTAGTTCTATAGTTCATCTGATATTGATTTGGCAATTCAACCCCCATGTTCCCTGCAAGAAAGAAATTACACGCACAAATGATTAAAATGAGCAGCTTCTCAGAAACACAAGAATAAGGAATTATACCTTCTTGATGTGTATTCAGCTGGTTGGGATTATCTGGCACCAAAAGCTCATCCCAGTCAAGCGTATTAATCTCATGAAGTCTCTGTTCATGACTTTTGACAATCACACTGTCATTACGCTCTGAAAAATTACGAAGAGGGGACTCAAATATTAGCCTTTACAGCAAAAATTTCACTTCGAATCGTTTAGTTTTGACTTTTGAGTTTATAATGTATAAATAATAGACATCCATAACCTCATAAAGAACAAAATTAAGACTATTTTTATTTAATTCAGGAAATTCAGTTGTGCATCTAGAAAATTGTCATTAGTTTGTTAGTGATCTCATTGAAACTTTGCCTTCATGAAAGAAACACTGAATCAATCACATTAAAAGAGAAATGGCCAAATTAAGCAAATTAACACAGAAAAACTTAAAATCACCTAAAAGTGATATGCTGCCACCATAGTTCATTTGGTATACATCATGAGATTTTCTGGCAAACGCCAAGAATGGACTAATAAGCAAATTAAGTCAGCAAAACTTAAAATCACCTAAAAGTGGTATGCTGCCACCATAATTCATTTGGTCTACAGCATTAGAGTTTTCCGACAAACGCCAAGTAGCAGCTGGATTAGAGGCAGCGGAGTTAGAGTTAGAATTCATAGGTGTGGCTGGGGAACCCTGCAACTACATCAAAAGATAACAAACGTTTAGGTTGCAAAGACATATACGCTACCTCAAAATATATGAATTATAAGTCCAGATTTGATATAATGCCAGTTCAACTGCTAATGCAATTTTTGTTTTCAACTTCTTTTATCAAGGTGGAAATGAAAGATGCGTCTAGCCAATCCTAAACATTATTGCTGTTAAGTTGATCTAAGTCAAAACACAAGCATGCAAAGATATAAATGAAAATCCCGAGAATGATTCACAGACTGGCGAAGAAACCTACTGATAAGTTCAAAATATCAGAGATAATATATATGTACAGAAATGTGGTGCCTTTGAAAAAATACATCAAAAGCATAATATATATAGAGAGAGAGAGAACGAGGGAGAGAGGAGACACATTTGTAGCAGCCTGCCATAACAGCATATAAAGTGTTACTTCAACAAATGTAGTATCATTCATACAAAGTATAGGGTAACCATGAAGAACTATATAAGTAACAGAAAACAAACCTCTTGAGTTTCACGGTAGTGCACAAGGACGATATGTTCCAACGACCTGCAATAGATGTACGATGCAATGAAAATTCACCCTTGTGCATATATTTCATTTACATAGCACAGAGGACTTCATTAACTTCAAAGTCCAAGAAATAAAGACGAAAGAGAATCGAGGAAACACCTAAACTGAGGGAGGGTTTAATAATTACATACTTGTCAAGTAGCCAGTAACATCGGCGAACAAAAGTTGGAGTGTCTTCCCCATGTGCGTAGTATACATGAATTCTTTCCTCATTGCCGACCTTCATTGTAAACATACTTGCATGTCAATACAAAACCAAATAAATCAGAAATTTTAAGTATGGGAAGCTCCTCTTCATGCGGAAATGAAGCAGGAGATATCAGTGAATCGTCAACGCCAAATATAGGGATAAAATAGGGTGTATTGTAAGATACTCAAAACAGACAAAATGTATAGTTCCCATACTCAGATTTATTCACAAATACAAATAAAGAAAGGAGTCAAAATCCTTGTGCAGGAATACAGAGAGAACAGAGACAGCAAGGCGCTAATCCAAAATTTTCTCATTTCTAATTTACCGAATGAGCTCAAGACATCCTAACATCTCACATCATCATGTTCACTGCGCTATCCACAGATGAGGTTATAACATCATATTGGTCCAAAAAAAAAAATCTAAATACTCATCACTAATCAAGTAAGGGCAATATGGTGGTACTTTATAAATTCCAAGCAGTGTTAATTTCCTAGGGTAAATCAACTAGAATGTGCATACCAAACAAATTACCAACACACATTATGGGCCAAAGATGCTGGACTTATAAATGATCAAACTGTTCTAAAACTACTTAACGAAGAAGGAAAGGGAAAATACATATTAGGGGACATATATCCAATATTCCCACTATAAGAATTCGTTGCTGCAATCTTTAACATATCAAAAGCAAAAGAAAAACATACTTTTAAGTGTTCGTGAGCTTCTTTGACTGTTTTCCCATCCTTTTTCTTCTTCCAGTTATGGCCATCTTTCCGAAAATTCCGGAGCATCTTACGGTCAAACAACACAATTGTGCCACCTATTTTACCACCATTTATATAATCAAAATAGTAAGTCAATCAATCTTCTACTGATTCCCACACATGCATATTGATGCTAGATGTGCAGGTGGAAGAATTCAGGTATGTTATTCATTTACAAATGTTGAATAATCATGTAAACATACAAATGTATTACTTTTTGGCAAATTCATGGGTTTGACATGAACAGTGAAGTACTTATGGTTACAGAGTATGGCATGAATCTCGTTCGGTCGGAGCCATCTTGCCTTGGCTTCTTCCAAGATATTGCCAAAATCCAAATCTGTCAATTTAACAAGGTCCAAATATTACAGTTTCCCAAAGTACAGAACTGGACATAAGCATTCACATACACTGCTCAAAAGCAGCTACTTATCAAGAAGCATAACTATAGCAAGACCAACCACACAAAAATGCAAAATCAATTCATTTTTATGGGCATTTATCCACCAGAAGACGCATGCAACCGGTGACTTCTCAATTTACGAAAAAGAAAAATGAGAGAGAGAGAGAGATGATATGCTACATCAGTGTCACATAAGCAGGTACTGGCGGAGTGCTTACCACAGGTGTGCAGCATATCAATTCCCTATCTCCCCCATCCCCCCCCCCTCTCACTATATATAT
>JAUEKW010000029.1:159693-170581 GCA_032274785.1 Ajuga reptans
CTTGCTAGTAAGTATTATGGTCCATTTCAGGTTGAGAGTAAGCTGGGCACTGTGGCATACAAGTTGACGCTTCCCGAAGGATCCAAAATTCACCCGGTATTTCACGTTTCTTTGTTGCGCCGTCGTGTGGAAATAACTCTTCCCAAATTGTTCTATAACTTGTTTTAATCCAGTTTAGCTATTGGCAATAGCTTCATAATAGCTCAGTGTAAATTCTTGCATTTACATCTTGCCTTGGGATCTTCATCAGGCTGTCATGTTTGATGATTATTCAGTTACGTTTGGTTCGGTTATCAAGTCTTGGGTAGTAACTATATATACTATGCTGAATAAAGATTGAATAGACAAAACTCTCTAACCTTTCAGAGTGGATGTATATCTGCAAAAGCTCTTCAACAGATGACCTTGTACCTCGGACGACATTGATCGCTCCAGTGGCCATAATACCTGAGGACAACTTATGACATACAGAAAGAGTTACCAAGAAAAAAAGCATAAGATTAAAGGGATAACAGATATCAAGTTCTTTCATATTTAAAATGGCAAAATGGTGATAACTTAATAAAGGATAATAGAAGAGTTATTTTGAGAACGGTTCTGCAAAAGATTAAGCATTTCTCTGTTGTGAGGTGCTTGGCAGATAATGTGAGGCAATGCATACCTTGATCTGAAACGAGCCACCGACATGAATTATCAGCAAAGAGTGCAAGCTTTTCCTCTGGTTTCAAACCGATGACTCTTAAACCTTCACAGAAGCTCAAAATTTCTTGCTCTAGCTGAAACATATCAAGGAAATGTTTCAGATAAAATTCATCCAAGAATGTACGAAGAGAGGTGGATAGAGAAACAATATTGCCAGATCATTAAGCAAAAGTTAAACTATCACAGAGCGTAGGAGGACAAAACAGACTATAGAGATCCTAAAAAAGAATAAAAGTTATAGATATGAATCTGTTACACTAATTAAAACCTCTAACTAAAAGAACAATCTTCCAGGAATAATAAAATTGAAAATAACTACATATCTTAGTCAGGTGATATAGATAGCCCGTTTACTACCCCTTCCTTTTTAGACTCATCAGTGACGTCCGACATCCATCCATCAATCAACATTCAAATATTTACAAACTAGGACAAGCATCCCCTAAGCATTTCTCTTTTTGTGAGTCCAACAAAATCAGGATTAGCTAAAGTTGTGCATGAGCTCATAGGATCAGCTAATTCTTAATAGAATCGAAATACTGAAAGAAACCATTTCAGCATAGATTACAAAAATTTAAAAATAAAAGCTGATTGTCTGATGAATTAAAACTCAAAGATGGATCATTAGAATTTAGAGCTGGGCTGTTAATAACTTATGCCTTGGCAAATGTAATAGATCAAAGTTTTTCCAACTAGTACATTACAATAGAGGGAAATAGTTGGCTTGTATAAAAGAATTTCGGCATTTCAAGAAAGCCGTTATTGGTTTTTTTTTTTTTTTTTTTCTCCTAATCTAAGAACAAAGAAAACCCTCCCATTTTCCTCCCATTTCAAGAAAGCCGTTATTGGTTTTAGCAACAAATAGAAAATTGAGAAGTAATATAGAAAGATCTCCGTAGTTATTTGTGGAGTGCAGAAGTTATCAATAAATCAGAACTTTGAAACATGTGAATACATGAAATGCTGAGTTGGTAGAATTACATATACACAAAAAGTAAAAGAACCCAAAACTGACCTGTTTATAAGTCATATTTGTTGGAGGATCGTGATAGGGATCCACCAATGCTATGCGATCACCAAATTTTTCAGCAGACGTCCTCCAAATATCAGGAACAGTTTTCCACTCATTAGACGGTAAGACCTCATGTCCTGATGGTATTTCACTTTCTAGAACTGGACAATACTTTCTGGTCTGTACTTCGTGTGTCTTTAAAAAACAAAACAAAATAAGATTATCAAAAAAGTCAACATTGTTTTGTTTTGTGCTTTTTGTAAAAAAATTACATAGTACAGTATCATTTAAGCAGAAGCAACAAGTGATGAAACACCTTCTCATGCTAGTGTCAGCATATCTTTTTGCAATAACTGCAGCATGCATAAATATAATTCTTATTTCAGACTCAGTATTATCAAATTAATTGTCTTCCGTAGGTATAATGGTAGGTAGACGGAATAATAAGCCGAGCTTAATGTCTCATTTAATATAATTTGATTTCATGTTTCGTGCTATAAAATTCTAGATGTTCACTAATACTCGTAGCTAAAACGTGTGCTCTTCATCATTTCCTTCTCCATTTTCATACTCATCAATTCTATTTCAGATTAAGTAGAAAAGATGGTTATCAATGCCTACCTTTTACAATTTCTTTTTATGCCATTCATCTCTTTCAAATATTTTTCTTTCTTGATCATCATTATTCAGGAAATTATCTTAGATAAGGCCGGCCAATATTATAGAGTTCATAATTAAACAGTATATACCAATAAAGAAAGGGAAAAGGAGCAAAAGTTCAATCCATTGTGCCTGCGTTCAGAATGTGGATGCATAATGAAATTGTTGAAAGGTGAGGAAGAAAGTAATAGTTAGTCATACTTATAACTGCAACAAATTTCTCAAACAGGTACTTGTCTAAGTGAAAATGTTCGCTACAGCTCTCACAAATAACCTTCCAAATATTTCATTTTCTCTCCAATCTTCCCTACGTGCAACCTATACTCATCTAGTTTACAAATGAATTTCTAAGTGAATTTTTCGCTGTGCTTATTTTTGGTATTCTAATGCCAATAATACTTGTATTTTCACCAAATAACATGCACTAATAAATCTGATGAACTTTCTCTAGAAATCTTGAATACAGCGCATCTTACATCAAGTCTTGCTTTTTGGCACTAACAACCTAGAATTACATCCTCCTCAGCTAATGCATCTTATCTAAACCTGTTTAAGAGGACAAATTTTTAAAATATCTATTCTTTTAAACAGTGAATGAAGTCAGTCAACTCCCACATACGGTTCCATGCCTTGGTTTGATGCAACGAAATGTCATCCCATACTATTTTACTTTTTTTCTCTACTCCAGTGTATATGGTGCTCTACGAATAAACATTATTCCCTGGGATTGGAAATGGATAGATATAATCTAATGACGATAAACGCAAATCACTAAAGATGCAAGAGTATTAATTTCGAAGCAAGGTAAAGCTTGTTAGGATTCCATGTAGCAAAGACCAGTAATGCAATAAGAAACAAAAACATCGAACTGAAATACAATTATATAATAAAAAACGGCCTCCAATAAATAAAGTTTTTCACGAGGGTTATTAGGCTGCCATGATCAGGTTATTTAAAACCATTTTAGAGGTACATATTAGAGATAGCATGAATTAGTGATTTTTCAAGAACTAGTGCCATCTCGATTGACCTATACAAATGTAGCCTATGGGGATGATAACCATTTTCTACTTATAATTCACTCAGCTCTAAATCTCTGTTTTTAATGTTTGGAAAAATTAATGTGAAACTCCTGTTTGCAACTGGTGTATGTTCACATCAGAATTAACACGAATTGCCTAAGCCGGACCTCCAAGAAACTATGGTTTATCCACTTAATCCCATTTGCACCCCGCAAACAACAAAGAAAACATAATTTTGGTTGCATTGTCTGCTTGAATAGAATTTATATACATGTTACAAATTCAGTTTAGAAAAAAATGAATTTTATACATATCTTATTTTGTAACAACAATATGAATTACGCTAACAAAAAACTGAGAAATATATCAACAGAAAATTTCATCTACAATGGGTCATCAAAAACTGTCATTGGTCAACCAGTTTTCACACAGAAGACATACAGAAAATAACCAAAAAAACTAAAAAAAATTGCAACTAAGAATCATCATTCATCAGTTTTAAACCAAAATTAAATAATTATTCAAATGAAGCATAGTGATCACTTGAAACAGTAGTGAAGAATCAGGTCAACATCATCCCACAAATGGCAATTTTTTAGTAAAGCAGCAAAATCACAAAAAAGAGAAATGTTCTAGAACAAATAAAAAAGCTCAAAATCACAAGAAAACATAAGGAGCCCACCCACCCCACCCCCAAAAAGGAAAAAAAACACAATTACCTGCGACTCGCAGCAAACGCGAAAATTTCGACTTCTAGTAAGAACAAATGCAGCACGTTTGTTGCAGAAAAGCCCCGAATTGATCAGCCTTTGGTGATTAAACAGCAAGTGATTCACAGAACTTGATATAGAGCAGGAATTCAGATACATGGTAGTGAAATTAGGGGATTATACAAAAGAGAGGCTACAAATTATATTACAGAGGTTGCGAGAAAAGCAAGAAAGTGGAGTGAGGATTTAACATCGAAGTCACCGGATAATGCGGTGTGATGTTCAATATTGAAATCCGATATTGTGAGCATTTAATATTGATTAATTATTGACTATATCTGTCTTTTCCCGAGTCGTTGATTAGGTAAAACACTAGCACAGTACCAAACTTCGGGTGATTCTATGCTACCCCTACCGGCACTACCTGTACTACATACATCAGAATATTTTATTAATATAATATAAAAATATATTAATAAAATATTCTAATGTATTTAGTGCAGACACTACCTGCAGGGGCACCCAAGATTTTTTCCCAAACTTCCATTATTGGATGTATTCAGATTCTCGAGAGTGCCCATTGTAGAATTTTGGAGGGGGATGACATACTTTCTGGATGTATTTGTTCAAGGTTGGACGCAGCTCGTTGAGTATTGACTCAATTAATCGTGTGTTTAAGAAGAGTTGGGTACAATTATTTTTCAGCCTAGATTGAAAGAAGACTTACGCGCTCGTCTCTTTCTGCTTCATACTCCGACAAAAACGTGACGTTTCACTTTCTCCAACTTTATTTCGTTTCGGTCAACAGTTTCTCAATTCTCAGCACCCTCAGTTATAAACAAACACGTACAACATATGTATGTAGAGGAAATATACGTGTGGATTTCATAAAAGATGTGTCACTCTCTTTTCAAAATGCACCATAAAAGTATTCTAGAGAATCTAAGGATGTGTTTGGATGGGGCTGAAGTCCGTTGTGACACTGCTGACTGAGATAAAGTAGCTGATGGATGTAGAAAGATGTGTTTGTTTGGGTAGTTATAGTATTGGGAAATACTACTATTGGAAGTTTCACAGCTAGTTGTCCTCAATCTAAAATGTCAAACACACGTTTGGATTTGAGCCCCCCTCATCGAGTTTGGGTTCAAACCCAAGCAAGCACACCCTAAATCTTTATTAGCGAGACAAAAGTTTTTCTTCTTGGATGATTTGGGAGATCGGGTTCCAAACCTAATATACTTGTTTATGGATGAAGTGGGGTGTGACAAATTTCAACATGAAAATTTCATGTATATAAGTTATAGGTCTAATGTCAAATGTGAATTTTCATAACTAGTCATATTAGGCATTCTCGTCCTAGTTGACGTCTAGGCGAGCTAGTCGGCTGAATCTGATTTTTAACATTTTGTTTTCTAAAAAGGCTTGAAGCAGACAAAATTTATAAATTTATGCATGATGAAATATTGAAATATAGTTTCTTTGGTAATTTGTACTTGTATAATGTGTTTGCTTAGGTTTTAGGACCTAATGCTTGATAAGATTTAAGAGTTGAACGTAAGACATAAATAAAATAGGTTCACAAAAAATTAGAAATTAAATATTAAAGGTATAATATTATAGAAAAATTAATTACATGTGAAATGTTTCATAAGTATTGAAATGGAAGGAAAAAAAATTAAAGGATACTAGAATTTGAGTCTAAATAGATGCAACATAGACGCTAGACGGTCATTGCTCGCCCGACTAGCAACTTTTGCAACTTTCCAAATAATTTATCAACACAATATCGAATTACATCTAAATATTAATTCAAAAACTCTCCAACACCTTTCTCAAATTATTGTATGTAGAACCACCCTCCTTGATATCCTCCATAGCTAACCCACTGCATTTCCTAGCATTATTTCCAATCTCTTTACCTATGTCACCATCACCCATCACAACATCCAAACATTTCTTAAATTCTTCTCTTTTTATGACAACTTCTCCATTAGTTCTAGCTCTAACACCACTCCGCCAAACTTCCTCCACCATCTTGGCATCGGTCGTCTGGTCGGAATTATCCGGGCAGCAAATTAAAGGGACCCCACAGACCAAACTTTTCCGAGTCGAGTTCCATCCATAGTGCATCACGAAACAGCCCACAAATTTATGACTTAGCACTTCCACTTGCGAACACCACAGGACTATGATCCCGTCTCCGTTGTTTTCAAGCATTTTCTTCACCTCCTCTACATCACTATCCGGTGATCTAATAACCCACAGAAATGATCTTTTGCTTTCCACAAGCCCATACAGAATCTCCTTTTTTGTTCATTATTTATCGTCACCAGATTCCCGAATGACACATAGACAATGGATCTGTCTGGCTTTGCTTCCAGCCACGAAAGATAATCGGAGTCATTCTTGTCGAACAAATCACCGCTGAACAACTTGTCTGTGGAGTCGGTGTCGTCGAAGAAAGCCGATGGAATCAATGGTCCAATTGTAATAGTATTTATCTTGGTCTGAAATGATTTGATCACCTCATTTTCCAGTTCCTGAAAGGTGTTGATAAAACCCAGTGATTCGGGGGGTGTTTTCAATCTCCCGCATAGCCTCCCACATCATAGGGATCACGGAAGGGTTTAAAGGGCTATCAGGTAAGAGAAAAAGTTGGCAAATCAGCAGAGTTAGCCATGCATCCAATCCAGCAGCCACGTCTGCATGCCATGTCAGCCAAGTATATCCAAGTCAGCATACAGCAGATATTTCCAGCTTGAAGAAGAGACAAGATCATTGTGGTCCTCACAAGTCTGAGAATGCAGCTATTGACACTTGGTGTAATTATGTTGTAACTATAGGACAATAGTGGTCCCTATGAATATACCATTTGTGACCAATGAGGTGATATCTGTAAACCCTAGATGATAGCACGTAGGTTTATATAAATTGGATCATCTACATCATTGTATATTCATTCAAGAAAATATCAGTTAAAGGAAAGCTTTCCATATTTAGCTATGAGCTACCTTTAGGGGTGGAGCCAGGATGCCTACTTAGGGGGGGGCAAACAGTGATGATGGTAGGATTTTTTGTCACCAAAAAAAATTTTTGGGCCTTTTTTATATTTTATGTAAGAGTATATAGATAAAATGAGATGATAAGACACGACAATGACGATTTAATAGCATGATTTTCGCTTGAAATAGCTTATATTTGCATCAATAATCATCATTAGTTGGAGTTGGGAGGGGGGGGCCAAATACAATAATTATTAAAATTTTCTACTGCATATATGTATATTAGGCTTTCTTGGACAAAAGTTGGGGGGGCCATGGCCCCCTTGCTATAGAGCTGGCTCCGCCCCTGGCTACCTTTGTCTTGTCACTTTCATGCTTTTTTTTTCATTTATTTCATGGTATCAGAGCAGGATGATCCTGTCTTTGTTACCTTCTCTCTACTCTTTTATTTTTCCATTTAAAGCTTAACAAAAATGGAGGAATCATCCTCAGCTACACAAGCCATTAAGACCATATCAACACCTTTGCCAGCATCAGCTATTTACCCACAGAATCAACTTGTCTCTATCAAGTTGGATGAAAATAGTTTCCTCATTTGGTGACAACAAATCCTGACTGCCATTAAAGGTTATGGGCTGGAAGGCTACATCAATGGAAGCACCTTGGTTCCAGCAGAAACCATCACATAAAAGGGTCAAAAGGATGAAGTCATAGAGGTAATCAACCCCAGTTTTGCTATCTGGCATAGGCAGGATTCCATTCTTGCTTCATGGATATTGTCTTCTTTGAGTGAAAGTATTTTAACCTTAATGGTAGGTTTATAATCATCATATGAAATCTAGAAAACTCTAGACAAAAACTTTGCTAATCACTCTGAGGCTAAAAAGATGCAGTACAAATTACAGTTACAAACCATGAAAAAGGAAAAACTCAATACGAGGGAGTATTTGAGTAAGATCAAAGTGTGTTGTGATACTCTTGCCTCTGTAGGATACAAGTTATAAAACGAGGATAAAATCCTACACATCTTGGCTGGTTTAGGTTCTGAATATGATCCAGTCATGGTTACATTCACATCTAAACCTGGATCATACACCTTAGAAGATGTTCAAGCTCTTTTGCTGAGTTTTGAATCAAGACTTGAACAATCTTCTACTACTGTTGTTAACACTGATAGTTCAACCTTCTCTCTCAACACTGTGACTCAAACACCTGGGAAGAAGCCAAACACATCCACTTACAATAATTTCAGAGGTGGCAGAGATGGCTCTTTTAGAGGTGGTAGAAACAACTATGGAGGCAACTATGGGAGAGGAGGAAACAACAATACAAGGGGTGGAAGAGGAGGAAGATATCAGAACAATAACAACAGGCCTTATTGACTAACTGCAACATCCCAGGTCATTCTACAGAAAAGTGTTGGTACAAGAATGATCAAGAAGGCTCTCCTCAACCTGGATACAATGAAAATCAACAGCAGTTTTACCAGAACCAACAAAACCAGTACAACAATAGGAGAAATCCATCTTTGAACATGGCTCAAAGTCCTGGATCCAGCTCAAACTCCATGGGAGGATCTGACTTCCAGAATGATAGATGGTGGTATACTGACTCAAGAGCAACAAACCATGTTTCAAATGACCTAAGCAATCTGAACATTGCTTCAGAATACAGTGGAGGTAACAAGCTACATATGGGTAATGGAAATGGTGAGCATATTAAACATGTTGGCACTTCATATGTGTTTTCTTCCTCACATCATAAACCCTTTTTACTGTCTAATGTTCTTCATGTTCCTAACATCACTAAGAACTTGCTAAGTTTTTCTCAGTTTGCTAGGGACAATCATGTGTTCTTTGAGTTTCACCCACTATTTTGTCTTGTCAAGGATCAAGCTACCCACCAAATTCTGCTTAAAGGGAGTGTCAAAGATGGCTTATACCAGTTCCTGTTGCACCCTTCTTCTCTTCCTAAGTCTCAGAGACATCTATCTACCAAAGTCCAACCACCTTCTTCCAAGTTCAGCACTCATACAGCTTCTCTCTCCAAGGCTTCTGATCTTCATCTTTGGCATCAAAGAATAGGTCACTGTTAGTTAGAAGTTGTTAAGACAGTTTTAACTCATTGTAATCTTCATTTTTCAATGAAAGGCAATGCCACTTTATGCTTTTCTTGTCTCTTAGCTAAATCTCATAAATTACCTTTCTCTGACTCTTTGAGCACATACACTACACCTCTCGCACTCATTCACTCTGATGTCTGGGGTCCCTCACCAGTTACTTCCAACAACCAATACAGATACTATGTCTGCTTTATAGATGCTTTTAGCAGATTCACTTGGACATATTTTCTTAAACTTAAATCTGATGTTTACCAAGCCTTCCTACACTTTAAAAATCTTGTGGAAAATAAATTCAATACTAAGATCAAATGTTTTCAGAGTTTCAAGCCATATTCTCCATCTTTCATGATCATGGCATCACAGACAAAATATCTTGTCCATACACCCCATAACAAAATAGAACAACAGAAAGAAAACACAGACACATTGTAGAAATGGTTCTCTCTTTGTTAGCTTAGTCTCACCTACCTGTCTCTTATTGGGATGATACTTTCTCAATAGCCACCTACCTTATTAACAAACGGCCTACTAAAACTCTCCATCCCTAAACTCCATTTGAACTCCTTTACAACAGAAAACCAAGCTACTCTCATCTTAAAGTTTTTGGATGTCAATGCTTTCCCTATCTCAGACCTTTTAATAAACACAAGCTTGAGTTTAGATCTGCTGAAGGTATCTTCCTTGGCTATAGCAGCCAACATAAGGGTTATAAAATTCTTCTACCATCTCATAAAATCATCATTAGTAGGTATGTGCTTTTCAATGAGCACATTTTCCTTACCAATATACAAACTCTCCTCTCAAATCCTCCCAATCCACTCCATCTACTACCACATATCCACCTATTCTCTCACCTACTTCTTCTATTCCCACACCACCCTCTCCTCTACCTTCTGAAGCTTCTTCTCCTACCTCTAGCCCCTCACATATTGAATTGCGTTCATGTGAAAATATTTCCCCTCATTCCCCTTCCCCATATTCCCCTGTTACTAAAACTAATGATTCTCCTGAAGAAGCTTCTCAGCAGGTTATTCCTCCACAAATGTAGTCAACTCATCCTATGATAACTAGAGCTAAGGCTGGCATTTACAAGCCTAAGCTATATCTAGCTCAGAATGTTGTTTCTGAAGAACCATCATCTGTTAAAGCTGCTTTACAAGATCCAAACTGGAGGCAAGCTATGGTAGAAGAATATTATGCTCTTCTCGGAAATCACACTTGGTCTCATACTCATCCACCTGCTGGCAAGAATATAGTGGGTTGCAAATAGGGTTTTAAACTAAAAAAACATGTTGATGGCTCCATCTCCAAGTATAAGCCAAGATTGGTTGCTCAGGGTTATTCTCAACAAGCTAGTTTTGATTATTATGAGACATTTAGTCTTATTGTTAAGCCCACTACTATCAGAATCATCTTGTCTCTTGCTGTTTCTCACTCATGGCCCATTAGGCAACTGGATGTCAGTAATGCCTTCTTGCATGGTGATCTTGTAGAGGAGATTTACATGAAACAGCCTCTTGGCTTTGAGCAGTCTTCTGGTTCTGCTGTTTGCAAGCTTCATAAGGCTATCTATGGGTTAAAACTGATGGAACACGCCATCCCCTGGATCGTTGTTGGGTACCAATCACGTTAATTAATCGCAAATAAATTCACATACG
>JAUEKW010000029.1:170681-181205 GCA_032274785.1 Ajuga reptans
GCTATAAATGTAGTGAATCGATGATTGAACTTATTATGTCACACATTCTACTCCCAATTAACGGTAGTGGAAGTGACGGATTGTGAAATTGGTGGAGGATAAATAAATGTCTCGTCGAGATGCAACTAATGATGGTGGTGGTGACACAATCAGATGTCAAAAAATGCGCCAGATGTTGTAATTGAAAAAAGTTTATAGTTGGTGACTAATATTTTTAACTTTTAAAGGTCATGTTGCAATTGAAAATTGGACCAAATGTCGTGATTTGTTTGGTAATTAACCATTTTTTTTATGAAAATGTATAATAATTTATACTGAAAGATATTATTTATTTTGAATAAATACATTACCTTTCAAAATAATATAATTTTTCCGAACAAGTAATACATTCTAAGCATAAACACCAGTACATTTTCAGGATAATACATTTTTTCAAAATAAATAATATTTTTTAATATAAACACTAAGGTTTTGTTTGGATGGGTTTGTGGACAACAGGTTTGAGGGATCCACAAACCCATCCGTCTATTTAATACAAGGTTTGTACCCAAACCCTTTCACAAACCCATTCAGAAAATTTTCTTTCTCCTCTGACGTGTCTGACCCTCACTTTCCTCTCTCCTCTGATGCGAAAAGACGTCTAATTTTTCTCTCTCTTCTCTCGGAAGTTATCTCTCTCCTCCTCCCTCTTACAACCTCTTTGACTCGACGTCTTCGTCGGTGTCTTCCCTTCTTCTTCTTCTTCTTCTTCTTCTTCTTCTTCTTCTTCAGATGAATGGTTTCACTAGGGAGTTGCACAAGTTGGGGGTAGAGGTAGAACCGTAGAGGGAGGCGGTGGCGGGGACCTGGTCTACGGTTGCGGCGGCCTATTTATGGCCTGGTCTCTGAAGTTCCACTTTCATTTTTTTGGAATTGGGTCTTGATCTTGTGTTTATTCTGGTATATTTGGGAGATGAATTTGGTGCGTAGAAATCTGAAGATTAGTTTTTTAATTTTCTGAACCCATTTAAATTTGGGATTTCTTTTGAGAAGCTTTTTATGGGAATTGGGAAAGAGAAGAAAATGTCATCAGCTTCTTGCACAGAGAAATTTATGTATGAACTGTACTCTGTAAACAAAAGAAAATGAAAAATATTTTCTTCATAATTTCACAAACATAAAAAACAAAAATATTTTTATTAATAATAGACCTACGTCAAAAAAAAAAAAAACTCTTAAGTTATACAAACAATCATCATCCCCAATACTACTTTAATCATTACACCACTTATTATCTAACAACTTCTTACAAATATCACCTCACCTTTTATAATTTAATATTATTTCTCAACCCTCAAACCATTTCCCAGCTTCCCAAACAAACACACAATTTTACCTTCCTCAGCTACTTTACTCAGCACCTTTTTCTCAGTCAACAGTGTCTCAACGACCTTCAGTCCCAAACAAACACAGCCTAATATTTTTTTCCCTAAAAAAATGCACACAACTTGTAGAGGCTGGTGCATACGTGAACTACTCTAGAATAAGAAGTAAAATTTTCCAAAAATAAAATATTAGTCGACGAAAAAGTACTTTTTAAGGTTGGAGGTGGAGTATTATTTTATGATTTTGCTATGGATTGCAACAAATTGCTTTAAGAAAGAGAATGTAAAAAGAAGTTACTAAATGAAAATGAGTGGTATTTGAGATGAGAAACGATTTTTAACCAAAATCAAAAGTGTGATTGAAAATGACTTTGATATTGAAATATTCACCCACAATTATCATAATCACCAAAAATCAACCAAAAACTAAGAATTACTATTTATAGACGGATGCATTATATTATATAGTAAGATATTTTTTTTTTTTTGTTTTTACAAGTTTCAGAGAGAAAAATAAGCGAGTAAAAAAAGAAGTAAATACTACAAACAAACTTTAATAATGACGTGTACGTCGTTCAAGGCGCAGAGACAATTATTGCATTTAAAGGTAATGGTGAAGACAATAATATTTGTAATCACTCCGAGGGAAATACGCGTGTAATTTTATGGTAATTATGAACTGGCCATTGGCTGTCACCACGCCCCACTCTCTCTTTCACACACACCCACACGCTCACAGACTGTATCTCTCTCCTCTATTTGTTATAATTTTTTAGGGTGTAAAGTTTGAAATGTGTTTTCTTGCACGCTAAAAGTCCAGTAAGGCCACTCCCAGACCGACAAAAGGCGAATCAAAATCCCTCACAACCCCACAAATTTGCATTGCTAATTCAAATAGAGCCGTTTCTCTCTACTCTTTTCTGCACTCCGCACTCATTACTCCTTACTCTCTCTTTCCAGTTTCTTCTTCTCATCCAACTGATAATGTAAAACCCACCAAAAATCAACACAAAAGTTTGCTCTTTGTCTTTGATTCTTTCGATTAATTTTTAGCAATTCTTGTTGTGCTCTGATACATATGGCTGCTCCTAGATTTTTCTCTGTCTTGGTTGTCTGCATTTGCTTGCTTCTGGGCTTCTCCACTGCTGATGATCCCTGGGTTAACTTTGAGTTTATTGTCTCCTACATTACTGCTTCTCCTCTTGGTGTCCCCCAGCAGGTATGCTTTTTCAAATCTCTCTCTCTCTCTCTGTTCTTTTTTTTCTGTCTGCATTTCTTTTCTTGTCCACTTTTAGGCATGTAACATTTGAGTTCTTGCTTTTTTGCCTGATTTGGTAATGTGGGACTGTTCAAGATTTACTTATTGTTAATGGGTTTGCTTTAGATTTGTGGAATACTGAGTCTTTAGCTTCAGATCTAGAAATGTATGGCTTAAAGATTTGAATTTTAACGGAATAGATCTAAAAAGATGCTCGAGTGGTTAGGATTCTTGACCTGAAAATGCTTTGTATTGTAGGTGATTGCTATTAATGGCAACTTCCCTGGCCCAACTATCAATGTGACCACTAACAACAATGTTGGTGTCAATGTGATAAATAAGCTAGATGAACACCTCTTGATCCACTGGTAAGATTGCTCTAGTAATATTTTATTCAACATTTGATAAGGAAACCCTTGTGATTCTTGAAATGCTGATAATTTTATTCGATAAATTAGGTCTGGTATTCAGCAGAGGAGGGTTTCATGGCAAGATGGGCTCCTTGGCACAAACTGCCCAATCCCTGCAAGGTGGAATTGGACTTACCAGTTTCAGGTTAAGGACCAGATTGGGAGCTTCTTTTACTTCCCGTCCCTCAATTTCCAGAGGGCGTCGGGAGGTTTTGGCAGCATTATTGTTAATAATCGAGACATTATTCCTATTCCGTTTGACACCCCTTATGGGGATATTACCATTGTAATTGGAGATTGGTATACCCGGAATCACACGGTAAGTGTTTGATGTAGGAATTTGAATTTTGGAATTAAGATAAGCATATTTTTGTTTGAGCTTATTGACGGTGGTTTTTGTTTTAGGCATTGAGAAAAACCCTTGATGCTGGGAAGGATCTTGGGATGCCAGATGGGGTGCTGATTAACGGAAAAGGACCGTATAGGTACAATGACACTCTTGTCGCTGCTGGCATTGAGCACGAAACAATTACTGTTCATCCAGGTAATGATGAAAGTTGCAATTAATAGTTAGCATATGATCATGTATGTTTATATCCATTTGTTTGGCAAAGGGTTACTTTGGCTGATATTATGTTTATTTATTTATATTTTGGTGTTCATATTCTAAAAATGATGAATCATGTCTTTCTCTGAATCTTGTGTGGTATAATCATCACTTTTTTTTTTCAATTATTGAAGAAGCAACCATAAAGATTGGTTAGACACTTAGAGCTATAATTCATTCTATGCTTGCAGTCGTCATTTGAAAATTAAATATATAAATAACAAATGCTATGATGTCCCACAGGCAAGACTTATCGGATTCGTGTTAGCAATGTTGGAATTTCAACTAGTTTGAACTTCAGGATTCAGAACCACAATCTACTGCTAGCGGAAACTGAGGGTTCATATACCGTCCAGCAGAACTATACAAGCTTAGATATACATGTTGGGCAGACGTACTCTTTTTTGGTGACCATGGATCAAAATGCTAGCAGTGATTACTACATTGTTGCTAGTGCCAGATTTGTCAATGAAACCACATGGCAGAGAGTCACCGGTGTTGGCATCTTGCACTATACGAATTCAAAAGGAAAGGCTTCTGGTCCTCTTCCTGCCGCACCACAAGACCAATATGATAAGACCTACTCGATGAACCAGGCTAGATCTATCAGGTAAACTTGCTCTTCATATTGTATGAAGAGACAGAGATAAAATTTCTTTTGTGTACTGGTAAACATTGTGTTTTTCATTCTGCAGGTGGAATGTGACTGCTAGCGGGGCCCGCCCAAATCCTCAAGGTTCTTTTAGATATGGTTCGATCAATGTGACTCAGTTGTATGTTCTTAGAAACAAGCCAGCAGAGACAATCAATGGGAGAAGACGAACTACACTTAGCGGGGTTTCCTTTGTCAATCCTTCAACGCCAATCAGACTCGCGGATCAATATAAGGTGAAGGGGGTCTACAAACTTGACTTCCCCACTAGGCCAATCACGGGCGCACCTAGGATGGAAACATCAGTTATCAATGGCACATACAGGGGATTCATGGAAGTGATACTGCAGAACAATGACACCAAGGTTCAAACATATCACATGAGTGGATACGCCTTTTTTGTTGTCGGGTACTGTATAGTTTCATTCTTACTATTACTCTTCCCATATATATTATTTAAACGTGACGTGTTTGGTTATGTTGACTTAATATTGATTTGGGTATTTTAAATGCAGCATGGATTATGGTGAGTGGACAGACAGTAGCAGGGGCACATACAATAAGTGGGACGGAATTGCACGTAGTACCGCCCAGGTACATAATTGCTGATATATATACACGATTCACAAGGGTCTGTAGTGGCAATAATTAACTGTTAAAACAATGAAAAGGACAATTGGATTGTGCTATCTGAGCTTAGATGCTTCTATATGTTGTCTTGAGTTTCTTAGCTGTTTGAAAAATTCAAGAAATGCCCGTCTTTCTTCTACTAAATAATATTTTATCTGTTTAAAACAAAAGTGATTGCGTACCAAAGACCTTAAGACACAAGTAGAAAAGAGACTGACTTTTCATGAATTTCTTCAAATGGACTAATTTTTCTCGTTAACTTGTTTAGGTTTATCCCGGGGCATGGACTGCAATTCTGATCTCTCTTGACAACGTTGGTGTATGGAACCTTAGAACAGAAAACCTGGACTCGTGGTACCTAGGCCAAGAAACGTACATCAGGGTTGTCAATCCAGAGTCCAATAACAAAACCGAGTTTCCAATGCCCGACAATGCCCTCTTCTGTGGAGCACTAAGCCATCTTCAGAAGTACGCCCCTCGACCATTATCTTGTATAATCTTGCTACAACCTTCTCTATTTCACTAATTTATTTCATTCTTTTTTCTTTTTCGATTTTTAGGCCGCAGCGCTTATGGTCTGGGGCATCAATCAAAGGCAGCAGGCAGGAACTGTTGTTCAGCTTCATAATGATGATATCTGTTCTGTTTTCCATGTTTGGCTGATAAGTTTATCCTGGATTATGGTATCTGCGGGAGCCTGGCTTTGGTTGTGAGGATTGACTGATTGATTGGCTTTGTGGGATTCTGTGCTGTAATTCTAGTAATTGTTGATAAGGATCTTTTAGTCATTTTAACAGCTATTTTTTTACCCTATCCGGCTGTAGTATTACGCACCCGGGGCCCCTTGTTTAAGTTATTCGGATTCATTATCATTCTTTCATCACTTTTAACTGTCAATGTAATCTTGATTGTTCATCAAATTTGTTTACAGCTCAACTTGTCTTAGCTTCTGTGGTCATTGTAATGCTGCTTTTGTTATACTGTGAAAATTGATAGGTAATGATTGATTGATAGATTGGCGGGCTTATATTATTATATGATAATATGGAGTATTGGAGTATCTAGAAGCATCTAGAAGTGTGTAGCTCATTCATCTTCGAAGGATTATAATTTGTGTCCATTACCTACTGTTAACCTGTTTTGGCCATTGTATGAATCTCTGGCTGAGATCAGAGGTTACATGATTGGTAGCTCCACTATCTACGTACCAAAAGCTGCTGCCTTGTTCCTTCTTCAGAATTCACCAGCTGAAAGTTTTGGCTAAAACTCCTGGTTACTTTTGCAAGGGGTGTATTGGAGTATCTAGAAGGAGCACAAGGAAGGATTATAATTCTGTTATGAATTAGTTAGCCAGTTACATTTGTAACCACCTCTCATTCCAAGCCTGTATATAAACATCAATTCATGAATGAAATGCTATCCAAGTTTTATACAAATTATCATGGAGTAAGCATTAATGATTGATTGATTTGGTAATGATTGAAAAAAGATGGTGAAATTTGTGTAGCATAGTAGAGTTTTGGATGGGGTGGGACAATTTTTTCGTGAACAAACATTACTTTGGATGAGAATATCGTCGTCCAGATGTACTCATCCTGCACAAATATACGTATTTTACTGAATGTAGCTTTAGGGGTATTTATTTTGCACGCACCTACATAGGTATGTGATTATATGTGTATGGGTGAGTATTGTAGATACTTTCCTACTATTGTAGATAATTAACTTGCATGTAATGTGAGTATTTTTTATTTTTATTTTTTAAGCCTTGTGAGTTTGGTCACCAACATCTATAAATTTATTATTTATGATTTGGGGTTTTCATTTGGGCATACACATAAAAATAGACAGAAGATAAAATATTATTAGGCTCAAATATGTGAAATTTTGAACAATAAAAGTGGTAAACCAAAAGACGTAACTTGTTAACTATAAATCATTCATATACAATTACAATTTGGCATCTACGTTAATTAAAATTAAAGATTCGAGTTTGTTTCAAGTGTAGCAGTACCCCATATACATCACAAAATCCTCCATAATTATTTAACTCGGAAATGCTTCCCTACCCACAGTGTGTTAATGTAGCCACCACTGATGTGTAAAGATTTCATCTCTAAATTATAAATGTGGTAATTAATTGCATTCTATGAGATATGGGTACCGCGGGTAGGAGAGCGGGACTGTTAATTGAGTAATGATATTTGAGCCATGCAAATGGATAAATCAGTTGGAAAGCAGATAGGGCTGGAGATGTGGTGGGCATATAATATAATATACCTTTTGCAGGGAATTAACAATGTTTACAGGCAGACTGGATGATGGAGAAAGCCAAGCTGTCATCATATTTATCATGTGGATGGTTGGATATGCACATTCATTTATTCCCTCAAAATATGGATTATAATTTTTGTTTGCATGTTATCCTTAAATACCAACCTCTGAATATATTATCTGGCAATGGGTCATCTCCCATGTCTTCTATTCTCTACCTATGCCCTTTGGAAACCACCACCAATTTTGTAATTATTTATTATATTGTGTTTTACTCGGATTCAGACTTATTAGTAGCATGAGATGTGACAAGTCATGGGACAAAACTTAACTAGGGGTGGCGAAAAATACCACTTGAATTTGTCAGTTTAACTTGAATTTCCTGATAGTCGCATTGATGGTTCCAATGTGAAACTTAACTAACCTTTGGTAGGAGGGGGAATATCCAAACCTACTTTGACAACTTCGAGTTGTATTCATCAGTAATGCAAGCCCAAAATTTATCTCTGCTTTGATTTATTCCTATCTTAAGATATTTGAATCCAATACTCCCAGAAGAGTTGATCGTCAACGCTAGAGTAATTGTTATTTCTAGAGCTAGCCATCAAAGTGAGATGTAGAGAAAAATTAGATACTTGTAGTGTTGTGTGTGTGAATTCTGTGGAGGGACGTTGCATTTATAGATAAAGGTAGTTGTCTGGTAAGTGGATGAAATGATAGGTGGAGACTGATAAGTTAACTGTGGTATGTGAAGATTGATAGGTGGAGATTGATAAGTGAAGTTAACCATGGTAGGTGGAGACTGGTAAATGCAGCTAACCGTGGTAGGTGATGACTGGTAAGCGGAGTTAACCATGATAGGTGGAGACTGGTAGGTGGATGGAACGGTAGATGGAGACTAATAAGCGGAGCTAGCTGCAAAATTAGTTGATTTAACTTATTTAATTACATAAATATTTATTTACAAAATAAAAAAAAATCTAATTAGTTAGTTAATAAAATTAGGCATTAACTATTAAAGCAATACATTTTCTAAGATAAGAATATGTTTTTTTCTCTTATAGACTGAGGAAGTATTACTTTTTGAAGGCTAGGCGGCTAGGCCCAGCTTACGGATCCATGAAAGTTACTCAAATAGATTTGGATGTGGATACTTTAGAGTACTTTACCATCCATTTTAAAGAGAGAGTAGCACATTTTATATATGAATAAAATATAGAAACATGAGACTCAGGGTCGGCTCTGAGGATAGTCTTGGGGGACATTCTAGGGCCCCCAAATTTTGGGGTCCCAAAATTTCTAGTACGTTACCTATTAGGTATATATATATTTTATCATATGGCTCAATAAGATGTTGTAAATAATTTTAGTGGCCCAAAAGAATTTTTATTTGATCATTAATAGGCCCAACACATACCCCAAATCTAAAAAAATCAAATAAATCAAATAGAAAAAATAAAACAATACTGCAAACGGTAAAATAAAATAGAAAAAAGGAACAGATCACTGCAAACGGTACCCCAAACCTAGCTCCACTGAATAGTCTAAATATTCTTAGAGATCTTCACTATTTTCTTTTTCCTTCTACTTTTAATATGTTAATTTGTGATTTAAAACAAATTTCTCCTCTTCTATAAAAATTCTCTTATTCTGTCTTTTTTTCTTTGATAATTTTTTTTGCATTACAATATAGGATTAAGAAAGATAAATACGAGATGATCAGTGTGATCGTAACCGGTTGAATTAGTTGAGCTGATGTTTAAATCTTTTGAATAATAATTCGATATTTATTTTTACTTTTACCTTTTTTTTTTGTAGGTGTGACATATTTTTATTCTTTTGGATGTCGATTAATGGAGTATATAAGTCGGCTTTGAAAATTCCCGGGAGATGAGATTTTTAAAGAGTAGAAGTAGAATATATATCTACAATTTGAAAAGATTGACGCAACAATTATGTTTAATTTGTAATCAAATATGTTCTATTACTTTATGTTACGAGAGTTTTTATGTAAAACAAAAAATGTTAATTGGTGCCTCTTTATTATTTATGTCATGGACCACCAAAATGCCAGGACTGGCCCTGATATGATCTACATAAGGTGTATAACTCTCTCTAAGAAATATACGTAAAATACTTTAAAGATCCAACTGACCTTGCGAAAGCACCTAACATATTACGTTCTTTAAAAAAAAAAAATATTACGTTCTTAATAATATTATTTGTTTTTAATTTTCTTACTAAGAAATGTAGGGGTAACACAAAAAGGGTTCTCAACGGGGCCAATTTCTTTTCAATAAAGTTTATTATCCCAAGAAGTAGATGTTAGGTGCCCAAAAAGGCCCACATAAAGATGGACCCTTTTACTTTGTCCTTTACCTCAAGTTAGTATTTGGCATCAGTCATTATGGGTAGGGGTGGGAAAAAAATACCGTAGTATCGTACTTATTGTATCGAAAAATTATTAAAAATATTAAAAAATTTGGTATACTGAATTTTCGGTACGGTATGGTACCGTACCGAAAATTTTCGGTAGGGTAACGGTATGAGAATTATAAAATTTCGGTATTTTGATATATACCGAAATATCGAAAAACGTTCGATATTTCGGTATATACCGCCGGTTTACCGAATTTTTTTTGGTATTTTGGTAGTTGGGTATTTCGGTATACATCGATATTTTCGGTATACATCGTTATTTTGGTACTTCGGTATTTCGATATACCAAATTTCTAACGGTATATCGAAGAATTTTCGGTATACCGAAATTTCGATACGGTATCGGTATCTATATATGGTACCGAAAATTTCGTTATACCGAAATGCAGGGACGGATCCAAGTGCTCCTCATGGGGGCTCTTGCCCCCCCCTCCTAAATTTTCTGACGACACTACTGTATATGTACTTATACAGTGTAATTGTAGTAAAAAATACGGATTTCGTCCCCCTCAAATTTTAAAAACTTTGATAAATAACCTAAAAAAAAAATTCGCCCCCCTCACCGATAAATCCTGGCTCCGTCCCTGCCGAAATGTATACCGAAATTTTCGGTACAGTAACGGTATGAAATTTTGGCGTACTGGAAATTTCGGTACGACAACGGTATGGGTGATTCGATACGGTATACCTGCTATAGCAGGTAATAATATTTATTTACTTATTTCTTAGCAAGTTGTGTAGGACACGCTTTTAATTAAATAGAATATTTCCATAGCCTTGTAGGAGGAATGTGTCTAGTAGTAGTAGGATTGGCAGTTTGGGCCAATGAGATTTTATTTGTATGAAAAATATATTCTTTTGTTAAGTTTTATAGGTTAATTAAAATTTAT
>JAUEKW010000029.1:183807-196921 GCA_032274785.1 Ajuga reptans
GTTTTTCTGGGAGAATGACTATTGAGATGACACGTGTATTCCTTCTCCTTTACCATCCTCTTGCTTTAATAGTAAAGGAGGATTTTGTATATTATAATTTGGACTAATTGTAAACATCGTTTGATTCTTAATAAAGAAATTAACTATTTCACTTTGTCTAGTATGTGCATCGCGCGAGGGGACAACTAGTTAGACACAATTGGGAATGCAAAAGTAAAATTAATTGGCGACGGAAATATCCCAATAATTGACGATGCATATTGACGTGAAATTGATTGTTAGGTAAATCAACCATAAATCAGTGCCTTATTATTTCAATATTTTGAGAAGATTTGAATTGATTTGGATGTAAATCATTGGCTAATTGATGTGGATATGAATACAATTTATTGCTATGTAAATCACCCGTGATCCTTGCCTATTTAATTAAAGATTCTCCTTATATAAACCGGTCATCATTTTTATACTTTCGCTGATCTCCTTTATTTTGGTTAATATATACTGATTGATGTATTATTCTTATATTGGGTAGGTATTATGCTAATTCGTTGAAAAAATTCATATTTTGCGAAGATTTACACTGATTGATTGAAATTTGGACAGATTTTATGGCAAGTATGTATGTTAATTATGGGTAATTAGCGATCAATCAGCGATGTAACATATTAGTCGTCATACTAAAAATAGTTGAAGGTTTTAGGCAGAAAAATACTACAATTACTATCTGTAGACGATTGTATTTTATTATTAAGATAAGATGCTCTGGAATGACAAAACAACCACAAATGGAGAAAATGATTTGTTTTTAGAAACATGAATTCCTATTTCTTCAGAGAACATAAAAAGGAAAGAATTCCTCAAAAATAATACTCCTCCATCCGTTCCATAAAAAAGTAGAGTAACACTTATGTGCCCTCATTGCATGGATCTTTTTATATGAAACGGGTTGACCCAAATCTGATTTTTAAAAAGATATTAGTTTTTCTCAAAAAAAGTATTACTTTTTTTGCGAAAAAGTATCAATCGCTATAAAATTGATATACTTGAATGGACTTCAAAAAAAATTTATTTTTTAATTTAGCACCTTGTTTGAGGTCCGCTCAATAAGGTGACGAAAAAGTATCACTTAATTAGCTAAAAGTATTACTATTTTTAATAAAAGTATCAATTCAAAGTTATACTTTCATTCATAAATTTATTAAAACAAGTAATACTTTTTTTGTCAATTAAGTAATACTTTTTGACAGAAAAGTAATACCTCTTAGGTCGGGTAGAATTACCCTACCCGTTGCATATAAAAAGATCCATGCAACGGGGGCATATAAATTTTTGCCAAAAAAGTATCACTTTACACTTTTTTGAAAAAATTAAGAAGTGGATAGAAGAACAAATATGTCCCTACATAATTCATTTTCATCTACCACAAATATTTATATTTCATTTTATTAAAAATTTCCTTATAATTTTACTCTCTCTTATCCTACCATAATGAGTGTTATATAGGGAAATTAGAGAAAATTCTTACCTAAATGAGATTTTAAAGAAAATTTGTTGGATTATATTTAGGGGTAATAGTGAAAGATTTGTGAGTTAAAGTACAAAACCGACACTTTTTTTGAAACTTTTTATTTCTCTAAAGCGGTACTTTTTTTTAGAACGGAAGGTAATTCTTAACATTAACAAATCTAAAGAACCACATTTTGCGTTATATTACTGTGGGCCAGTCCAATTTGTTCATCAAGTCCATGGACAATCAATCGATGCAATATCTGCTACAATCAAGCACAATATCCATTTCTAATACATACTAATATATTATCGTTGATTTATCAAAATTACACATGTTCATTTAAAATACAGGAAATAAGTTGATTTTAGAAATCTTAGCACATCATTAACACGTTAACAAGTACCCATAGCGAGCGGGTAAGCATTTCCCTCTCTGGTAATGTTTCTTTATACATTTTAGTCCAATTTCCGTGGGTAACATTTAAAATTTCTGGTGTTCCACTTCTTCCACGTTTTACTCGTGTCTAACATATTAATCCCTATAATATAAAGTACTCATAAACCATGAATCCACAATTATGAACACATGAACCACACTTCAAACCAAAATTATGAATCATAAACCTACCTACTTATACGAACAAGTAAAATAATACTTCATCCGTCCCATAAAAAAATTTATATTTACAAATGTAAAACTTCTTATTTTTTGTCAATTTTAATAGGTACAACTCTCCAAAAACAATCGATATTCACTATTTTATTTTTTTTATTTGACTTATTAACCATGTCTAACTAATTTGTGAAATTAAAATATTTTTATTTTTTACTTGGACTAGTAAAACGAGATATTAGTTTTTAAAACATGACTTATTTTAAACAAAAGAAAAATTCAAATATAACTATTTTTATGAGATGAAGAGAGCTTGATCTTTTAGGTGGGACACTAGTGGAACACGGACAGGATTGTATGTGCGCCAACACATTAATTCCCCACATGGGAACCTCTATGACTCTATCTTACTGTTCTATGGGAATTTAGAATTTATGATTTATGTCCATGGCTCAAGAAATCCTTTTGAGTTTGTAAGCTTTGAATACGAGTATGATATTTAGAAAGTTGGGTAATAGATCTAGATCAGTGCAAACCAACACATGCAACGTGTGTTTAATGACATCATTAATTAATACGTGGCATGTGTTAAAAGCAATGGAACACCCATCATCTAAAATAGAGGAAGGAAAAAAATAAGGCAAAAGAAATTTTAAAAATGGAGAATTCTACTTGGCAAATAATAATCACATGGAGTTAGATGCACCAAAAATTAAATTTGTGGATACCAATTAAGACGCTACACATCATTTTACCAAAATATTAGTATTCAAGTGCATAACACTGTACAAATACCAAACCAAGAATTTACTATTTTGACACCCTGGCAAACTGAAAAAAAAGGTATATCATACATAATAAGCAATGGATAAAGAAGAAAGAATGAGACGACACGGAAGAAGATGGAATGAAATTACAGAAGCGTCAAGTGAAGCTTTCATCATTCCACCTTCTAGTCAACTACATATAAAGTTTGTGCAACAAGCAACACTTTTAATAGCTGCAATACCTTGTTGATTCAAGAGAGACCCAACTTAAAACCCAAACAAATAGCAAAGTAAAATGAATACTCTCTCATCATTTTCAGACATCCTTATCAGACAGCAAGTACTATGATTACTATCAGAAGCACGATCCCAAAAATCACGAGTAGCAAGCAGGTCTGCATAGAGGAAAGGAGAATATGAGAAACCTAACTACGATGACAAATCTAGATGCAAAATTTCACTAGTATAACGTATAATATGCGAACCTCAGTAATGTGACGATATATTCCTCGTGAAGAATAATATCATGTAAGATTAAGGTTAAAGTGGTAGTGCCCTTCACACATGATACAAAATTCCACACAAGAAAATGCATCTTAAAATATGAATAGCAGTATTGATGATCGAGTGCATAAAATCCTACCTTAAACCCATTATATTACAAGTTTCACATAAAAATGCAACTTAAATCACGACTGGCAGTAAAACAAAGACCAAGCACACAAAATCTTCAGTGCACGTCACAATAGTAAAAACGAAGACTGCTTGAACGAAATCCTTAGTGAAACATGCAATGCGTCAATGCGTGAGCCAAACGATACTAGAACTAAGTGCACGTGTTTCACTTAATGATTTTAGCTGATTTTTGACAGAAACACGCTTCAGAAATAACTAAGGTTGGTGTTGTCAAAATTTGAAGATGGATCGGTGGCTCTATAACTCACCAATGATGAATTTGACCGTTGTGTCTTAGCAGCTTTGACAAGCTGGGATTTTGCCTGAGCAGTTGCAGCATGAGAACCCTCGATGTTGGAGCCAATATCATCTGGGAGGATGAATCAGATTCGTACGTTAGGCTCATTGACCAGGATATTGAAATTTTTAATGCATTACAATCATTTACCAATCATAGTTCCTTGCTCGTGAACGAGTACAGCAAGGTCCTTGAAAATCTCATTTACTTCACCAATTTGTTGCTGTATTTCTTGTATACCCTGGTCCCTTTCCTCAATAATGGCCTCATTGAAAGCAATCTCATTGTCCAATAGTAAAACCTCTTGTCTGCAACATGAGCATTCACAAATAAACCGACGACAAATTTATCAGTTGCTTGGATAACAAGTTTAAACAAATGATAAAAGCTCTTGTTCACCAGGTCATGACAAGGTGTCATATAATTAGCAGAAACGGGACTTGTATATCTTAATAGTTAAAATCCCACATCAATGGTACCTTCTAGATTCCACAAGAAGAGCTCGCTGTTCTGGATTCTTGTCTGCACTTACATCTATCTCACCAGCTGTATAGCTGCAGGACACATTAGTTTCAGAGGCAGCAGACAAGAAACAAAAACATATACTAAAAAGCTAACTTTTCACCACATTTTGCAAACTGAGAAACTAACAATTGCTCTTTTCAGACAAGTAGAAGGTAAATCCCGACAGAACCTAAACATAAGCCAATGCCACTCATATTGCAAACTGATTTTTCACCCATTGCAAACTGAGAAACTAACCTTCAATTTTACGCTACTAGTAAAAGAAAAGATCCTGCCAGAACCTAAACCCTAACGATAGTATATCAAACTCCAACTTGAAGCATACCTGGAAGGCAGTACTGCCTGGGGGACAAAAGGAGTATATGATGTCTCCCTCTCAGCCGCAAGCCGCTGTGCCTTCTGAAACTCCTTTAGAACTGCTTGAAAATCTTTTGCAAGTTTAGCATCTGTTATTTTCTTGCTTGCCTGCAGAAAACAGAATGCACGACGGACCACAGAAAACAGGTTTAGATGACTTTGAAAGTCCAAACTTATTGTTTCACTCATTTTAATAAACTGATGACTAGTAAATGTGACCTGGCATTATTTAATTTTCAAGAAAAAACACAGTATATTCTTGCAAAGTGGAGAAGCACGACATAAAAATATTAACACAAAACTGCTGAGTGGTTCATGAATAACATACACTGACTTCAACACGATGGTCAGTTTCACTGGCTTGCTTAAGTTTTGCTGAAGTATCCTTCACCAACTGCCCGATGTGCATCCGAGTTTTATGCCTGCATTGGAACAGAAACAGTATAAGAACTATCAATAGTTGACCCCCTCCTGAAGATACTACCTCTAGTATCCTACAACAGCGTAATTCTATATGCCGAATACATATCAGAGAGATGATAACGGGAGTTCCTGAGAGGAAGCAATAAAAAGTCTTGCACGTGCCCTCTAATTCTAAAGGTATAAACAAGGAAGTGCAGTGCGGAAAAGGTCAAACAGCACACTTAAGTTTCCATCTGATATCACTCCTTGAATATGAAAAGCAAGTGGATCTAAGATCAAGGGCACTGTTACATAGAACCAAAGCTGGGATCTTTCAATACATTTATAGAGAACATCAATCACACATACATTCCTTCGTACACCTATTGACTAATCCAACTACCTCCATGATGACAAGTATAAACTGCAATGAAAACTTTCTACTTGTTTGTCTTGTGTTGGTTATGTATGTCAGAGAGAGATTACAAGCAACAGACAGAAGATTCTATTAAAAGATGTGTTCTAAAAGCTCCCGTCTAGCTCCAACTAGGCCCTGCCTAGATGCTAGACTGTCTTCGATCACTTACGTTTCTTCCCCAACTTCTCCCCACTTAATACCTCCTAGACCCCGCTTAGGCTAAGAATTAAACTTCAAAGCAGCGATGATTTCTCAAATCAGGAAGATCTCTGTTACGAACAGTTTCAAGAGGCATTCAGGATTACAATTTGCAGATGAAGAACAAGCATTAGATCTCAGAACAGGGAGGAAAAAAGTACATGCTGAAGGACCAACAGGGACATGAAGTACTGGTGCTTAATCCTAGTCCAGAGTCACAGCAGAGCAGTACAATACCAGTAAAGGACTCTAAGAAGAGACCAATACTTCAGCATAAAAGGCAATTTACTGAAAAAATGGGAACCTCGAGGATAGAAAAATCGAGAAATAGTGCTACCAAACAGGCTAGACACATGCAATATAACCTTTCTTCTGAGAATAAATTCTCAAATAGTTCATAATTACAGAATGTTCACCAGAAGAAATTGTGGGTAGTATGAGTGTGAATGATATCTGGTAAATCTCAAATGACACTGTTTATTTAAAAGAATATTAGAAACCGAACAATGCAACATAATATTGTTGCTTCTGCAGTTGTGCCCATTTCATCACTTTACCTACTCAAACAGAACTGTTCCAACAGAAACGAGTCATTCTAGATTTTTTTAAGTAAAACTATTTCGACCCATATATTAACGGGTAGGGGCAGGATGTGCTCAGGGATTGGGCTTTGAATTTGTAAGGGCTAAGTGGCTCATTGTACTCCTTAGTCGTGCTTCACAAATTCATGCTTCTAAATAATAAATTTTCATTGTTGACCAAAGGGAGATCTTTAACCTCATCTATGCTAGTCTTAGATGTTGCAACATACCACACAATGTGAAAAGGCTATTTAGCATGTAAGAAAGATGCCAAAAATGAGTTAGCTTAAAAAATTTAGAGTTGCCGGGTTTATTAGAGGATCATTTCTTCCAGGAATCCCGTGCATAATAAAGGGAGTCCCTAGCAGGTGAGATGGAGGAAGCTATACATCAAGAGTCCTAAAAATAGAGAACCTCAATTCTGTATGTCATCTTGGAACGAACTGTTTCCTTTTTCCAGTTTCTTGAAAATTTGAGTCGAATTTCCATTAGTCAATTAAAATGCATAAAGATAACTGAGCAGCCCAATCTTCCTGAATGACAGATATTATAATTTATGCTAAAACCACAAGCTTATTTTTCCATGGCAGTAAGTTGTTTCAAAGATTTCAGCATTGCAACTGTTAACCTGGTCAATTGTTTTGGTTTTCTTGAACTTTTTAGGTAGTTCAATCACCAGAAACATTAGATGAAGATGCTACAACTCTATTGTAATAAATTATTATTTGTGTATGTCACGAAGTTCCATTCTGATCATTATACACAGAAATCATCAACCACAAGATTCCAAATCAGAATCTAATCCCGATTTCCAATTATAGTAAACAAACATCTTCCAATTCAACTCAAAATGATGAAAATCACGACAAAATTTCCAATAAGTCAAAGGTCATGCCTCGATTAATGAAATCTATTAAAAGAAAAGAAGGATAAAATAAACTCACAGTTTTTCGCGGAGCTCAGGCGTATCCTTGGGCGTACCAAGGGCGTTGACGAGGCGCTGGAAGGTTGAAACCGCCGTGTTGATCTGAAATATCCCGGAGGCCACCGCCTGAGTTGAATCCTGCTTCCCGTTCATAAACCCCCTCCGGGAGCCAGTTCCCCGGCCCGCTTCTAGATCTTGAAAACTCATTTATAATCAATCAACAAGATTCTAAAATTGGCCCTCAATCCGTAGATCAAATCGCAAAATCTCCCAATTCAATCACGGATAAGGGAGAATTCAGAGGTGAATTGAGATTCCGGCTCCGGATTCTGGGTAAGGAGGAGAACAGATTGCGGGGGAAAGCAGGGGAATTTCGGACAAAATTGTGGAGAAGGAAAGAGAGAATTATTTGTTAGGTTTCGTTAAATTGGAATTTAATTTAATTTTGAAGAAAGAAAAGGACAGCATGATTGAGACGGCGATTGTGGTGTGGGGGTCGGTTGGTTTGGGGGTAAGCACGGCAGCTGTAATGCATTGAATTGAATTGAATTGAATTGAATTGAATAGAATATTATTGGAAATAGTGGCAAGTCTGATGGCTAATTTGGTCCACTTACCTTTTAATTTTTAAAATAACAACTCGAATCTGATAAGACATTATTGGGAGAAACCAGAAATCTGCTCAACATGAACCCGCTTAACTTGAGGCTTACACGATTCTATCAAATTATTAGGGATCCAAGCTCTACCAGTAGGGTAGGATAATCTGCGGATAAGCTGTTGAATTACGGGTAGGCATTACTCGAATTTTACAGTAAGGGTGGCTGCAATGGTGGGTTTTAGTTGAGGGTGAAGTTGGATTTCTCAACTCCAACATTATTGTGGAACTTCAAGTTCATCCAAAATGAAGGAGTTGGCTCCCATGAGAGGGAGTTGGGTTCAGGTTGAAAAAGGAGGAAAAGGTGCAAGGGGGCGGGCCGGAGGTGAGGAACACGCAGCTCAGCCACGGCGCGTGCCTCTCACGCGCGCGTGGGCTGGGGCATGGTCAACAATTGAGGTTGATTGGCAGGCTTTTCTTGTTTGATTTAATTAACTTTATTTTTCTTTTCTTTTGGCACATTTAATGTGCAACGGTAAAAAAAATGAAAATCTGTTTATTTTCTTGAAATTGAAACTATTGGAAACCTGTTTATTTTGAAAAATTGAAACGGTAATAAACCTTTGCAACGGTAAAATAAATTGAAAAAATCTATAAGTATGTCCAAAAATTGATTATTTTTCCACTCATTATCAAACATCTCTTCTGTTTTGATACCTAAAATTTCTATTATTTTGTGTAATATTTTTTTGTATTCTCTCTTCTTCGTCTGAAATGGCTGATAATTACGGTAGATCGTCACGAAATCTTTTTGGTTCGCCAAATACTCAGGGAGATTCAAGTTCTCAAAATTCTCAATCCGGAACTCGTCCCAACCTCCAGTCTTCTCAATTTCCCTATGTACCACATTTTCCACAAATATATAAATTAAGCTAATATAATATATGAAAATTACAAGTAAAACAAGTATATAAAATATATATAAATGATGAGTAAATTAGTGGGGCCCATGTTAAAGTTGGGAGTTGGGTTTATGATTGTAGAGATAGGTTCATGATATTGGTGGGTTTTTAACTTTTGAGGTGGCGCTGATGTGGCGAAGTAGAAGTTACTTTTGCAGGTTTATTGTTGCAACCACCCAAATAGTTATGGCACATCATACCAGCCAAATTATGTTAGGCTGTGTTTGGTATGGGCTGAAGAGTTGCTGAGTAATGTTGGTTGAGTTGTGTAAATGGTTGAGGGGTTGAAGAAGTAAAAAGGTGTGTTTGATTAAAAAGTTGTTGAAGAGGTTGAATGGTTGATTAATAATATTTAATTAGTGTAGGAGATGTGATGTGTGCAAGAGGTTGGTGGTAGATGATTGTTTAATGATTTGAGTTTTATAGAGAATTGTGATTGATGGATAATTGTTGATTGGTAGGTGTATTTTATGTTTGTTAATAAAATGTATTTTAGTAAATTAATAATAAATATTAAAAAACGGAAATGCTGGGCAGCCAGAATCTGGCTGCCCAGAATTGTGTTTTTAATTTTTTTTTTTAAATTCAATTTTAAAAAAAAATAAATTACCATTGTATGTTGTTAGTATCATTTTTGTTAACTATCACTTTTTCTAATTTAAATGTTAATTATCACTTTAGAGTATTAAAAAAATGCCAATTTTTTTAAATCATTCTAAATGATAGTAAACATTTAAATTAGGAAAAGTGATAGTTAACAAAAATAATCCTAACAATATATAGTATCTAATTAAAAAAGAAAAAAAGAAAAAAAAAATTAGCCAGATTCTGGTTGTTTAGCAGATCCATTTTTTTGTGTGCTGAACGTGAAATCACGGCCATTTTTTTTAATTAACTTTTATATATTCGAAAAACTTATTTAAATAATTAGATTTTAAAAAATGTTAAAATGTTTTATAAATTTATGTCTTTAATAAATAATATATATATAAAATGTAATTAAATAATTTATATTTTATAAACCATATTTAAATTTATTTTATCAAATTAATATTATAAATTAAACATCGCTTTTAAATTAAACATCGCTTTTATCAAAAATATGTGCTAAGTGTTCTTGATTTTGGATGAAATTCTAATGAAATTAATGTTAATCCCACTTTAGGGGATTCATCCCTATAATAGAAATGCCGGACCAGTCATGCTTTCAATATTAGTTCCCAAATAATAAAAGTAATTAAAATAGAAATTAAAAAAAAACATTAATTTAATACCACCCCCCTAAAAAATACTAAAGTAATTAAAATAATTTATTAAAAATACAAATAATAAAAAAATCAGTAAAATAACAAAAACTAAAAAATCAATAAAATAACAAAAACTGTAAAATTCATAAAATAACAAAAAATGAAAAAATACAGAATTTTGGCAAAAACATTCCCAGGGCAGTAAAAGCATTCCTGTTTTTCGTCTCCATCGTCGCCGCCCCCTGCCCACCGCCAACGCCCACTGTCCCCACCCTTTGGAGGAATTTTAGAACCAAGTAGGAGCGAATTACAGCAGGCTTGAAAAATCAAAGACGAATCGAGCAGAAAATTCAGATTTTGCTCAATCCCGTTCATCATCGTCTTCCCCAGATTTGCAAGATTCTTGATTTTTTCTCGAATCTAGGCCTTTGTTCGAATATCTTCTTGAGATTTTGTGAGCTTCTTCTTCCATTTTTTCAACGGCTAGAGTGTCATTACCGTTTCGGGGCCAGTAACGGAGGAAGACGAGGAAGGATTGAGGGATTCGCATAGTGGTATTATCTGAGAGAGAGACGAAGACGGCGAAGATTGAAGGAGAAGAACAGTGGAGGGAAGAGAGAGAGAGATGAGGAGAGAGAGAGTGGTGTTTTCCAAGATGAGAAGTCACTGTCTGTGAACAGTGAAAATGCAGCTTTTTGTCTAGTGGCAATTATGAGGGCGTAATAAAGACCCCGCACAATCTTCAGCCATATCAACAGTCCTTTTGGGCCACTTACTCTTCAGCCCAAACACACCATGGTTGGCTCAGCCCAAACCAAACATGCCCTTAGATATGAGTAGAGTATGAGACTATTTGTCATACTCATTTATCCGATTCGGCTTCTCTATTTAGCTGCCCGATATATGTATACACATATATATTATTTTTTATACAATATATACCTAATACATAATATATATATATATACATATTTATATACATTTTGATTCACTATTATAAGAACTAGTTATGCTCTCCCTCGCGATGTGCGGCATGTTATGTTATAAATATAAATAATAATTTTAAAATTATACCACTTTAGACTAATAACAATTTTTATATTATTAATGATAATTGATAATGTAGACTTGTCGAAATTAAAAGTTTAAGCCATCATTATGGAGTAAGTATATTTTAAGTTTATTAAAGTTACTAAAATTGTAAAAATCTTCGATCCACGAATATTTTTAAGGGTTAATTACAGTTTGCAACCTGAACTATACGGATTTTTTAACTTTGCAATCTAAATTTTTTTTTTCCGATTGCAACCTGTATAACACATTTTTTTACACTTTGAAACCTCCGGCTATATATTCCGGACTGTATAGGCCATGTGCTAGGCACATGCCAAAAGAGCCAATAAGATAGCGACTCGTGGCGACCAATAAAAAAAATAACATATAAAAAAAGAAAAAATTAGAAAATAAAAAATAAAAATAAAAATAAAAAAATTAATTGAAATTCAATGTTATATTATTAAGAAAATTCAGAAAATAAAAAACAAGAAATTTCAATTTTATTCAAAAGTTTAAAATAATCCCCCTTTACTATTAAATAGGGAGGGGTTTTGAATTTTTTTTTTTAAAATGTGTTGTCATTCATAGAGCATTTTGTGAAAAATTGACACATATCAGATTGTCAGTCACTGTAGAATTACACGTGTCACTATATTACTAAATTGAATTACACGTGTCCTCTCCTCCGGATTTCACTCACTATTTTTCTTTTTTTCTTTTTTCCCCGCTTAGACTTATCTAATAAGCAGTTTTTATTAAAACTGTTCCTATTTTGACGTGGGCAGTTACCCGGTTTAATCTTATCTAAATCCCCTTAATATGTGGCTAATGTGTATTGTATACAGTTTTCTATGAAGGGCAACCATTACGCATTCTTACCTCCTGCCAAACTAAAATTCTCACCTTTTGTACACCCAACAACGATATTTTGGTTTCCTTACAACTTTTCCCCATTAATCTTAAAACCTATCCATAGCGTTTTAAAATTGACTAAGGGTTTAATAGGCATGGGCCACCACAAATCTGCAAAGCAGGATCGCAGATCGTCTGACCAACCAATTATGAAATTTAAGGTGTTTCTTCCATCTAATTTGACTTTCATGTTAGAGAGTCGAATATTTAAGGCATGAACTTATGTTTTTTATTCCTACCATTTTTTTTTCAAAAATTTTATTTTGTTCAATTATGATTATGTCAAAATCTTCTCTTTTAGATGCCTAATTATAATATTTTGATTTATTTTGTCTCTTTTAGATGCCTAATTATAATCTGATATTAATATTATGATTTATTTTATCTCTTTTGATGCCTAATTATAATCTGATTATAATATTTTGATTTATTTTATTGGTGTTAGGCCGAGTAGGCGTCAGCGAGTTCTATAAGACCAGAGGCGGTGGCGGACAACAGAAGCAAAGAGTGAGGATGGTGTTATTGAGCTGCATAGAATACATAAATATTTGTAGTTTTATTTATGTTTTCAGTATTATAGTGGAGATTTTGGACTTTGGAGAATCAAGATGAGGGCTCTTTTGGTTCAACAAGGGCTTGCAGTGGCTTTGGATGGAGAAGAGAAGATGTTTGCAACCTTGAAACCTGAGGAGAAGAAACTAATACTTGACAAGGCTCACATCACCATTATTCTTAGTGTTGGAACACCTGTCGTCGCCGACGATCCAATCAACAAGACATGAACTAAATCATCTCGACTAAGATAAAGCGGAAGATCTTGGTCGAGATACACTATTAGATCAACTGAAACAGATCTGTTCGAAAAGTTAAGTTTCGACCCAAACCCACCACTTGGTTTTGGTCAAAACACCCTTTTCAAACTATATCAAAGTTTCGAAGAAGCAGTCTCGGCCGAGACACCTCACTTGGTCTCGGCCGAGATACCATTTCGAAAGCCAACAATATTGTTCGAAATACATGTCTCGGCCGAGACAGACTACTTGGTCTCGGCCGAGACAGACTACTCGAACT
>JAUEKW010000029.1:197021-207760 GCA_032274785.1 Ajuga reptans
GGTAACACATAAAATATTGTACAGAGTTCTGTGGTTGACCCTTTTTTCTTGGTTCAGGATGACAGTTGGAAGGCTAAGGCAGTAAACTTGAATGAGATTTTCTCCAAATATCAGGAGATTTGGTAAGCTATGATCTAACTTATAGAGTCTTCATATATTTTAATAGTAAAACAAACCTTAATCTTGATGGCATCTTGATTTTCTGAGAATGCCTTTCGCTTTCAATGAGATACTCTTATCTGCAGCATTGGTGCCCATGAAGACTTGAAATCCAAGAAGAAGCAAGGTAATGTTGGATGACTTACCAAGTGGGTATCCCATTGTTTCTTCTTGCTTTTGATCTATGAATAGTTAGTGTAAATTTAAGTTACAGAGTTTAAAAAATGCTTTTTTCCTATTTAATTCAAGGTTACAGTGTTCCCCTACAACTTGACTCATTCTTTGTTTATTTCAAGGTTGATTTCTCATACTAGCAATATAGATAACAAGCTCGTTTTTCATTCATTTCGTGAAGGCGGCAGAAGGTATTGCAATCTATCTGCACTAGCTAGCTATGGTTACTCTATAACAACTTATTCACAAGGTTCGTTTATTATTTCGCTCAATATTATTTTCTAAATGTCGAAGACTCAAATATGTGTTCGTGCCGAGCTTGTTTTGGCTAACCATACGTATTTGACAGGGCTGAGAATAAATTAGGCTGATCCCAACTCATCTCCTAATCTTGAGAGGGAGTTTGTAATGGTGCATTTCTTGGATTGTAAACTATACAGTGGCTAAGCATTCCAGACAAATTGTATACCATCACCACTGAAACATGATTTTGATACTAAGGCTAGTGATTATGTCATCTTTGAACTCCTTTTTAACTCAGAGTTGTGTATATGTTGATTTAGTAATTTAATTTCTGAATCATTCTTATTTGTTCGTTACTGATTACCTTGTATGGGCTGCTTTCATTTCCCGGAAATCGTGCTTATGATTTTGTATTGCATATCGTATTTTATTATCGCATAAGGTACACATGATGAATTGAAATTTGAGATATACGTGTCTAATAAGAAAATTTAATCATTTGAAGCAATTTTTTAAGAAAAACCGTCACTTAAAGAAATGTTTTGAGGCAAATGAAAAAACGTCACTAAAGAATTTTTTGTAAGATAATTAAAAAAAACGTCACTAAAAGAAATCTGTTGAGACAAATGAAAAAACATCACTAAAAGAAATCTTTTGAGACAATTGATAAAACGTCACTAAAAAAAATCTTTTGAGACAATAAAAAAACGTTACTAAAAGAAATCTTTTGAGACAACTAAAAAAACGTCACTAAAAAATTATTTTAGAGACGTTTTGAAAAATTCGTCTTTAAAAACTATTAGCGGCTAGGATATTGTGACGTTTGGTGGGACGAAATAATTTCGTCCCAAATAATTATTTGTGACGTTTTTTTAACTTTTAGTGACGTTTTTCATTTGTCCCAAATTCCCTAATTTGTTGTAGTGATTATTTGTTATGAAAGCACGTGTTGTGGGTTTTTTTATAACGAAAAATATTAGTACTCCCTCCATCTCATAAAAAGAGTCATGTATTAGAAGCATTTCTTGTTCCATAAAAAGAGTCTTGTTTGAAAAATCAAAGTTAGTTATCCATAGAAGTTACTTTGATGCCCTTATAAAATCATGTTAATATTTTGATGTCAATAGGATATTGATGGGTTTAACAAAATTTTCAGGGTAAATATTACAATTACCCACTTGCAAAGGATTGTACATTAACTAAGTTGACCAAAGATAAAAAATTGTACATCCATCAAACATGACTATTTTTATGGGACGGAGGGAGTACTTCATAATCTAGCAAAAAATGTCTATGGTATATTTTTATTTTAAAACATGAAGATTAGTAGTAGTTCTTGTAAAACCACCATAGTTAATATTTACTACGCACAACAAGAGATCTTGCCATCTATATATCATGTCCCAGGTTGTGTTTGGACTGAGAAATTTGAAATGTAAGAATTTAAGGTTAATATATTTTTAAAATCTGACAAGCTAGAATGGATTTGAAATTCATCAAAATTATTCGAAAAATAGCTCTAAATAAAATTAAGTTGGTGAATTGAAATTCGTGGCAATCCAAAAAATATCAATGAATTTGTTATTATAAAATTTAGATTAATTCTTAAATCCCTTCAACTCAAATGCACCCTCTTGAGAAACAGTATTCGTAATTTGCTTTTTAGTTGCGGTTTATGAGAAACTTTTAGCTCCATCAATTAGAGATTATAAAAAAAAAAAAAAAAAAAAAAAGCTCCATCAATTAGAGAAAACAAGCCGGGTGTGCAATCATATTTAATCAAGAAATATATTTCGGGAGGAATTAAGTGTATTTCAATTTGTTGAACTCTTTGATAACTCATATCAGTGATTAGGATAGGAAACCCACTAATAATTAGAAAGTCTTGTACCTAATTGTTTCTAATTAAATAATAAAGAATACTATACATTTGAAGTATTTTACCACTGGCAATTAGTCCAAATATTTATAGGATACTTTTATTTTCAACGCCTTTCGTGGGTTATCTATGAAAAGCATATTACCAGAATAATCGCATCTATTCTCATTGTCTTCTATCAAAAGCCCTCATAATAATTACGAAGATAACCTAATAATCATCATTCATTCCTAAAAAAGAAAAAGAAAAAAAAGATCACCTAATAATCCAGATAAGCAAATGACAATGCCACGCGTTATAAACTAAAGGGAATCGGATCCTCTCCCGTAACACATATATATATATATATATGTTTCTCCCAGCTACAAGTACAGTTACCGAGAGAATTCATTTCGAACCTAAAGAAGATACTATTCTCTAGTTCGGATCTGAAAATGGCATAGATGTATATTGGGTAAAAGTACAAGTTTATCTTTAAATTTATATTCCAGTATCAAATTAGACAATTGACTATTTTTTTCGTTTAAATGGACACTTAATCTTTTTTTGGTAGGTCAAATATACCTATGAATTTTTAGGTTCAAGACAAATAGGACCCTCTTAGATTAAAAAAAAATACATATAAAAAGTAAATACGAAAAATAACAAATTAAATAAAAATCTATTTCAATATCAACAAATTAAAAACCTTAAATTCGAAATGATTATTTAATAATTAAAAGTAAACCTAAAAAATATTTAATAACTTAGGGATTCGTTAACATTTTTTTTTATATATTTTAAGTTTTTATTCTTTACTTTATTTAAATAATTTCTGTGAATTCTATTAGATAGTTTCAAAATTTTCTTGATTTTTAATATTTATTTTTGATTTGATTAGTTACTTTTAGATTTATTAGATATTTTTAAAAATGTATTTAGTTATTTTAACATTAACAAGGGTTCTATTTGTCTCGAATTTAAAGTTTAGGTGCTTATTCGGCATATTTAAAAAGTTCGAGTGCAACATTAGACATAAAAATAATTTAAAGTTCAATTTAAACCTAGGAAATAAATTTAAGGTCAAATTTACACATTTTCCCATATATATTAGTTGTACATAATGTGATACTGTAATATTTTCCCTTGACAAAAAGAGAATGTAATATTATTGTCCCGAAAAAGTCATATTATTATTATTTTTTTGTTAAAGAAAATAAAAAGTTATATCTCAAAATTTAAAGTATTTCTTGTATAGAAGATCATAAAAGAAAAAAAATATTTCGTCTTCTTAAAAAAAAAAGAAAAAGAAAGAAAGAGAAAAGAGTTGATACTTGATACTCGATACTCTTCCACATAAAAAAGAAAAAGAAAAGAAATTATTTTGACTAACATGTTAAAAAGTTTAAAACAGATGCCACCTAAGGGGCCAAAAAGGTCAAAACAGGAAAAAGGATATTAGCAACAAGTATAAAGACTCTTCCTCGTCACCCCTCTCTCTCTCTCTAAATTAATATTCCCAGAATCTCTCTAAACACTCCCTTGTGTCCTTATCACCACCTCCACATACATACATCTTCTCCTAAATCCCTCTCTCACCCTTTCTCTCCACATTCGTACCCCTAACTGACACATACATATCAATCACCCACTGATCAGTGGGGGCTGTAGCTAGAAATGGCGGGAAATGACTGGATTAACAGCTACCTGGAGGCGATTCTCGACGTTGGCCCTGGACTCGACGAAGCGAAGTCGTCTCTGCTGCTTAGGGAGAGGGGCAGGTTCAGCCCTACCCGCTACTTCGTCGAGGAGGTCATTACGGGCTTCGATGAGACCGATCTCCATCGCTCATGGGTTCGAGTATGTCTCTCTGATTTTTGGCTGCTTTATGCCTTCTTCTCTGCTTTCCTCTTCCCTGATTTCTCTGAATTATGTAGGCGCAAGCGACCAGGAGTCCCCAGGAGAGGAACACGAGGCTGGAGAACATGTGCTGGCGGATTTGGAATTTGGCTCGCCAGAAAAAGCAGGTGACCTTTTTACCTTTTACTTCCTTAATTTGTTTGTGTGCTTGCTTTAATCAGTTATCTGATTTTCGTGGAAGTGTTATCTTTCTTTTTAATGTTTTCTGTATGAATCGGGAAGATAGATCAACTGATGATTTTTTGTCAGATTCGAAGATTTAATTGCCGTGTTTCTTAATAACACGAGTATGGAAGTGATGAAATAAATCTGATAGCTGATTGTGATTTTTGTTGGTATTAAATCAATTATTGTAAACTTATTGGTTTTAGTTTTATTGCTAGATGGTGAGATTTTGCTTGAGTGGCTTTATGGTAAAAACTGCAGGTAATTGTAGCATTTTTAGAGATCAGGGGCAAATATATGAGTGAATCTATTATTTAATCTGGGGTCTCATCCCTCTCTATTTTCAATAAAATTCTGTTTCCTATAAAAAAAAAAGAGAATCTATTATTTGATTAAAGTATGATGGAAATAAGTGAGGCGGGAAATACGGTGCAGGAGCATGTCATTTCTAAACATTCTTTAGACATTTTCTCATTCTATACCTCCATTTCCTTGCTGTAGGTTATCCAATATACTATCAGTAGCGTAATGTCTTTTATGATGCTGCAGGATGATGTGAAACTAATTTGTTTGCAGTATTACCATGATATGAGTGTCTCTGTTATTTATTTGATTTGCTCATATTCTGTGATTGTGGTTGTATCCTGAAACTCCCTCCTACCCCGCTTTTCCTATATGTCTCTTACTTAAGTATGGTATTAATAGTATCTTATTATTGCAGTAATCTTTTGATTTATATTAGTAGCTCATTATTCCCCAGAATGTAATGTTCGTTTGTCCCTCAATTTTTTTCTGCCGATATTTGAATTATTTCTATCCAATTCTGAGAAATAGTTCCTTTCTTTACTATTTGAATCCAAGGGTAGGAGAAATAATGTCAAACTGCCTAGATGTTTTGGGTTCCACGTAAAGTAAAAGTTGCAATTGCCTCCCTGTGCTTTTGCTGACTTGTCATCATTCCTTTCATTAATGGACAACGCATGCAGCTTGAGGGGGAGGAAGCCCAGAGGATGGCTAAACGCCGTATGGAACGTGAACGAGGTCGCAGGGAAGCAGTTGCTGACATGTCAGAAGACCTGTCAGAGGGTGAAAAAGGAGATGCTGTTAGTGAACTTTCATCTCATGGTGAAAGCAACAGAGGTCGGTTGCCTAGAATTAGTTCCGTTGATGCTATGGAGGGGTGGATAAGTCAACAAAAGGGGAAGAAATTGTACATAGTGTTGATTAGGTATGATTAAAACCCTTGCTATTTCTTTTGAGATATAAAGAGATTCGGCGTTGGAGACAACAAGGGTTTCTAACATATGATTTTCTAATTTAATTTGTGATCTAAGCACTATGTTCCTACAACTTAATTGCATCCTTTCTTGACGGTAGTTCATTTGCAGCCTTCACGGTTTAATACGTGGAGAAAATATGGAGCTTGGCCGTGATTCTGATACTGGTGGTCAGGTAAGGTTCGATCTCAAGATAATTTTTGTGATGATAATAAAATCATTTCCCTTCTGTCATATATGCATCTTGATAATTCTTGGTTGCCTTGTACAGAGGCAAACTAGTTGTCGCATGGTTCGTTTTATGAGTCTGTGGTATGTTTTCTTCAGGTGAAGTATGTTGTTGAACTGGCAAGGGCTTTAGGTTCTATGCCAGGTGTATATCGTGTTGATTTGCTCACTAGACAAGTGTCATCACCAGAAGTTGATTGGAGCTATGGTGAACCTACGGAGATGCTTCCTCCACGAAATTCAGAAGGCTTGATGGATGAGATGGGAGAAAGTAGTGGTGCTTACATAATTCGCATTCCTTTTGGGCCTAAAGACAAATATGTTCCAAAAGAACTTTTGTGGCCGCACATCCCTGAATTCGTTGATGGTGCTCTTAGCCACATTGTACAGATGTCAAAGGTTCTTGGTGAGCAAATTGGCAATGGACGTCCAGTCTGGCCTGTTGCTATCCATGGCCATTATGCAGATGCAGGTGACTCTGCAGCTCTGTTATCTGGTGCTCTGAATGTTCCCATGCTTTTCACTGGTCATTCACTTGGCCGTGATAAGCTGGAACAACTTTTGAGACAAGGAAGACTGTCCAGGGATGAGATCAACTCGACCTACAAAATAATGCGCAGGATTGAGGCAGAAGAGTTAACCCTTGATGCCTCAGAAATAGTCATTACTAGTACAAGACAGGAGATAGAGGAGCAATGGCGTCTCTATGATGGTTTTGATCCAATATTAGAACGTAAACTGCGTGCTAGGATTAGACGTAACGTCAGCTGTTATGGAAGGTTCATGCCTCGCATGGTTGTAAGTACTGTATACCTGTTTTAGAGAAGAATCTATGCTAATATTCTAATGTAGTAAGTTCAGGTTTGTGATTATGCTTAATATATGCTTTTCCTTTTAGTACATGCAGAGTAGATGTTCCTTTTTTTTTTTTTTTAATTTTATTATTATTATTTTTTTTTTTTATGCATAGCAAATAGGTTAATAGACCTGTTATTGATGTCAGTCTTTTGTCAGAAATTGGCTGAACACGTCATTTTCCTTTTTCTAGACAAAGGTGCCCAAAAAATTTGCATCAAAGTTTTTTAAAATAGTTCTGTTTCCAACATCTTTAAGTTATATGAAAAAGGTACATTATTCTGCGGGATAATTGTTTATCATCTAGTGTGTCTTCTGGTGCTGAAGTCTTTTGTTAATCCAATTTATTGATTCACAAACTTCCAGAACCAGTCAGATTGGTGCTTTCACTTGAACATTAGATTAAAAGTTCTTGACATTAACTACTCCTTCAGATACAGATAAACCCATTGAAGTTCTCTTTCATCAAATATATCAAAACTATAGCTGGCATATTGTTTTTAATTTAATTTATATGTTTTATGGAAGCGATTTGGAGAAATTTTTTCTGTTTCAGTGAGAGCATGCATTTCTTTTTTAAGGTAATGCCACCTGGGATGGAATTTCATCACATCATTCCACATGATGGAGACATGGACACTGAAATTGAAGCAAATGAAGATGGGAAATCTTCGGATCCACCTATTTGGGCAGAGGTTGCACTCATCCTTTGTACACTCAGCAATGTTGCAGCGCTTACAGATTTTCAACTTTTGTGAAATATATTGCCCTGTTCTTATTGTAGCCAAAGCTTTTGCCAGTATCTTATACTGATTTATGAACAGATAATGCGCTTCTTTTCAAATCCAAGGAAACCTATGATTCTTGCACTTGCCAGGCCAGATCCAAAGAAAAATCTCATGACCTTGGTGAAAGCATTTGGGGAATGTCGACCACTAAGGGAACTTGCTAATCTTGTATGTTCAGAACCACATAAGTAAACACTTTCTTGTCATCTGAGGGGATATTGAATAGGTATTGGTGTTCTTAGCTGTATCCTTTGTGTTTTACAGACTTTGATAATGGGCAACCGAGATACTATTGATGAAATGTCGGGAACAAATGCTTCGGTTCTTATGTCAATCCTTAAGCTGATTGATAAGTATGATCTCTATGGTCAAGTGGCATATCCTAAACACCACAAGCAGCATGATGTTCCTGAAATATACCGTCTGGCAGCAAAGACTAAGGTATGAAGGGACCAAGCCGAAGAATAACTTGGTAGTGGTCCTTCTGAAATTCTTTTTAATCATCTTGACTTAATGAAAAACTGAAACTCTGAAAACTGAAACTGCTGACCGTGTGTACACACCACTGATTCAACTTAATGATGGCTAAATGATTGGGTTATTGTTCTCTTGTTCATAAGAAGGATCTCGAAAGAATAGAATTAGACTTGGTTGTAAGTTCTAGTGCTACCATTGAAATGTTTATGCATGGCACAGCAGATACGGCATAGGTGTATGTACAAATTTACCAACCAAATGGCAGGAGAGTATAGCTCATCAAACTGTATAATGAAGGAAAACGTATTGAAAGTTTACTCAGTTAAGAATACCAGCACTGCAGTAAAAGTGGCTGACTTATCCTACCAAGCAAAATTAATCATGGATGCTAATTTGTTCTGGAACTGGGGAGCCATAGTTTTTAATTGAAACAGATTTTGAATAGCACCTATGTGATGCATGTGTGCATTATTTTAGGTGTGAATTCATTGGCATACTATTTTAGTCCATACCCAACTTTGGGTACTTCAGAAAATAAGTTCTATCCTTCTTCAACATATTTGGCATAAACTTATATTTTTCTGACAGGGTGTCTTCATAAATCCGGCTTTTATCGAGCCTTTTGGGCTTACTCTGATCGAGGTATGCCTTTGATTTAAATTTATTCATTTTTGACCTTTTGTTCTTGTCTTAGATACAAGTTTTATCCCATTAATAGGCTGCAGCATATGGTCTACCTATGGTTGCGACGAAAAATGGTGGCCCTGTTGATATACACAGGGTATGTTTACGCCTCTCTCTAATTTGTTGTCATAAAGGTTTCACGGGTCATTGTTCATCTCCTGAAGATTACTTCTTGCATTGGTTTCTCATGATGCCAGGTTCTAGACAATGGTCTCCTTGTTGATCCCCATGATCAGCAGTCAATTGCTGATGCCCTCTTGAAGCTGGTTGCAGATAAGCATCTCTGGGCCAAATGTAGAGCGAATGGATTGAAGAATATTCACCTTTTTTCATGGCCAGAACATTGCAAAACATACCTCTCCAAGATAGCAAGTTGCAAACCTAGGCAACCTCGTTGGTTGAGAAATGATGATGATGATGATGATGACAATTCAGAGTCGGATTCACCAAGTGACTCTTTGAGGGATATACAAGATATATCTTTGAACCTGAAGTTCTCATTTGAAGGAGATAGGAATGAGAGCCGGGAAAATGCTGATGGTTCCTTGGATTCTGAAGAACGAAAAAGTAAGTTAGAAAATGCTATGTTGGCATGGTCCAAAGGCATGACAAAGAGTGCACTGAAATCCGGTTCTACTGATAAAGGAGACCACAATTCAGGAAAGTTCCCAGCATTGAGGAGGAGGAGACACATTTTTGTGATTGCTGTGGATACTGATGCAAGTGCTGGTCTTTCTGAAAGTGTTAGAAAGATCTTTGACGCTGTTGAGAAGGAAAAAGCCGAAGGCTCAGTTGGATTTATATTAGCAACATCCTTTAATATTACAGAAATACGTTCTTTCTTGATTTCAGAAGGATTGAGCACGAATGACTTTGATGCATTTATCTGCAATAGTGGTGGTGATCTTTACTACTCATCGCTTCATTCAGATGACAACTCATTTGTGGTGGACTTATATTATCATTCACATATTGAATATCGCTGGGGAGGCGAAGGGTTGAGAAAGACTTTAGTTCGGTGGGCAAATTCTACAATAGATAAGAGAGGAGAAAAGGAAGAACACATTGTTGTTGAAGATGAAGAGGCTTCAGCTGATTACTGCTATTCTTTCAAAGTTCAGAAGCCTGGAGTGGTAAAAATAACTCCTCGCATCTTTATCTTGTCCCCCTTTAGAGCTTTGGAGAGCCTATAGCAATAACACCTCGGGATGTTTGCAGTTCTTAGTGAATTATTACCTGATGTGATTCTTGTAGTAGGCTCATGGTTCCTCTTTATTAGTGTCTTACTTTGATTTGTGTCTGGCACTGTTTAGGTATACTAGGACTATTCACCTAATTATTGACTTAACTTCAATTTGGTTGCAGGTCCCCCCTGTGAAGGAACTTAGGAAGTTGATGAGAATTCAGGCACTACGTTGTCATGTTATTCATTGTCAAAATGGAAGTAAGATCAATGTAATTCCAGTTATGGCATCACGTTCCCAAGCGCTCAGGTAAGAGTTTCTTTTATTTATGAGTGGAGATCATATTTTCTATACAGGTAAGAGTTTCTTTTATTTATGAGTGGAGATCATATTTTCTATATGATTAGGTATTTATTTATTTAATTTTCTTCCACAGTGGACTTTGCATGAGGCATAGATTCTTACTGTATTGTAATTGTGTTGTGGTTGCTTGGGATTCATTATTTGTTGACTGCTACATAGCTTTGTTGGAGTGGAGGGTGTGTTATCTTCTTTTCTTGATCCCCAGTCTCATTTTCTTTCAGGAAAGGAAAATAACAGTGTCGGTAAAAACCGAAGGCTGTCAATTTGTTTGGGTTGTCTGCTAACTGCTTTTTATCAACATGTGTCTGAAGTTTGACTTGTTTGGTGCTAATCCCAATTTTTTTTTTTTTTTTTTTTTGGGGGG
>JAUEKW010000029.1:217138-248390 GCA_032274785.1 Ajuga reptans
ACTCAAACAATTCTTGAATAGATAAATAAAAAAGTTCCGTCAACAAGGAAGATCAAGAAGAAGAAATAATAAATACATTGTAATAAAATTATTTATTTTTGTTAGATGTCAATATCTTTTGTTCAAATTGAATATGTTATTAAAAAAATAATGAATCTCCAGTTATCCGAACTGAACCGAACCAAATTGAACCGTCCCGTTAGATCCAAAATTTCAAACCGAACTGTCCCGAAAAAAAAATAAATGTACCGCACCGTCCCAATTTTTTGGATTGGTTTTGGATACTCATTTTTTAAATAATCGAAGCTTGGTATGGATCTGGATATCTTCAAATATCCGATCAACACCGTACTGCACAAACCCCTACTTATCAGTGCCCCTTTTGGTAGTGTAGTTAGTCTCCCTGTGTAGAGACCGTACAGGTTTGCATGTATTAGTTTTTAATTTGTCAATTGTTGTTGGATGATTCCAACACAACCAATGTGCATGTTGCCCAAATTTGTAACTCAATCACCGTTGGTCTTTTCTAAGAATCTTAATACTAGTGTCTTTATTTTTTTAAAAAAAACACATGGTGGCAAAGGATAATTTTGTCAATTTTTCAAAATGATATATATACATATATAACTCCCTTCATCTCAGAAATAGTATGTTATAAGAAACATGATTCTTTTTTCAGCATGTGATGAATAATTTGAGTATATAATTAAAAAATTGTGGAAAATAGAAGTGTAATACATATATAGTTTTCCATCATAGAAGGGTATTTTAATCATTTCTCTCTTACCCATTTAAAAGTGATACTGGTTGGGGCGTAAATGGCCACCGCCAATCTATTACTGATTTGAGCAATTGGATGTAGATCAACTATTCAGACTAGTTCACCATATGTAATTCTGATTTAAAAACGTTGAATTACATTATTTTTTTCTATATCTATTGAAATTATAAACTAATATTTAGGATTAAGAACACGCTTTAAGTAACATACACCATCACCAACAAGAAACTAATAATCTTAGGAATTATCGATTTCATGCTTTTTTCATGTCCTCTCATCAGAGACCGAACCTATTTAACGAGTCTCTATTAACAGTGAATTCAAGATCCATATATTATGATACAAAAATTATTACTTAAATTAGGGGATTGCACAAACTATTTAAAATCATGAACTATAAAGATGAATATAACATCTTTCAGCGCTTTCCACACGTACTGCTTATCAAACTCACAAGAACTAGAATTTGAATTTTGAACAACAAAAACCATGATCTGATCTACCATGCTATACAAAATGATGAAGACAAATATACAAAATTTATGATATAACAAACATTCAGTATTTGTACTTAATGAAAATTCCAGCATGTGTGGGGAGGGAGAGATGGAAAGAGAACTGTACAACTTGCTATACAAGGAAAAAGGAAAAAACGAACCCAAAATGGCACAAGTTACCCAGATGAATGCCCTTTTCATTCGTGTCGAGACAAATCTGCAATGAACTTTATACGGTTGATAGATATTAACTCTGTGCAACTGTGGAAGAGGATTTCGATTGACTAGGTTGGGGTTGGGGGCCGGTTAGTGCATAGGTAAGCCTGGATGACGAACTCTCGATGAGACCGGCAACTCCAGCAGCTGAAGTTTGAGCATTTGAAGGGAGAAAAAGATCATGTCTCTGATCTTTATATGCATTCCATACCTGTACATTTCAATTTGTTAATTGTATATATTCTATAATAGATGTATGCAAGTCTTTCAACCTAATGATTATGTGCACAGACACAGATAGAACGGGAGGCAGTTTGGACAGCCACCACCCGACACTAACATGCTTTCACAATTGATTCACGTTTAGGCGAGGGAGAAATCCAATCTATAACTATTTCAAGGTAGGGAAGGGTATAGAAAAAATACTGGTGGAAGCAAGACGGTTAAGTGTCTATTTACCCTCTATTTTAGAAATTCTCATGGGTCAGATACAAACCAAATAATACAGCAGCCTCTCCGTTATGCAGGAAACAGTTTGGTCATTTCAAGGTTCACACCTAACCTAGCTATTCTGTGAATATCATGGAAAACAAATAGCAGCCAAGATAAGCATGTACACAGCACACAGGTTAGGAGTTCGGACTTACATCAGAGGCATCCAATATGCCACGTACTTTGGTACAGTAGGCCCCCTCAGCTGCAAACGCATGCAACACCTACATGAACACAATCGTTAAGTACCACAAAATCCAAAGATAAAACTTAAAGTTATTGGTTACTAGAACACTAATAAAAAGAAGGTACACCAACAAAAAAGGTAAAACTAAAAATCACAAGAAGTGCAAATGAAATTTGGAACATATTTTTCTTCTACATATTACATAGGACAATCTTTATTCTGCTTTATTGTAAATTGTTCAGTAACAAGAAAAGAAGACATTTATTGTTTTAATTTAGTACTGACCTCAATTGCAAGAACCCGGCCAATTGATGCTTCTGACTCATTCCAATTCATCTGTGAACAAAGCCCGCTTCTTACCCCAGCTCGCCAATCAAGAAGACCAAGAAGAACTTCCACAAGACCAACCCTGCACAAGTCAATTCCTATATCAGTACCAAATAACACATGAATTGCGTCTCTATAAAGACTATAACGAAACTATACTTTTTAAACCAAGATTAAAGCCCCCAAACATAAGTACAGACCACAATGGAAGTAGCATGACCTTGCATTTTCTCCTGTTCCCAACTATTTCCTCACAAGTAATAGTAACTAATTGCATTATCTCATTAGGGATTTTATCATGAACAGGCAGATGAAACTAGGAACATTGTTGTTTCCTTGACAGCAGTTACCACATTTCACATGCATAAGTCATCCGTGATACTTACTTCAGACCCTGTGCAACGAGGGCATCTCTTGCTCGGTTTCCTGCAACTACAACACGCTTTAAGGTTTCAAGGGCAAGGATACTTCCACCTTGCCAACCGATAGCTTTCATAAGAAGTGGAACCACCTGAAGTAAAGATCATCAATGTAGAAGCACAATTGCAATAAATTATGAAGCAGGTAGATTAGATTTCCTGTATACATGGTGTAAGAACCATCACATACCTGCGGTGTCCCTACACTAGTGGCTGCCATGGCTTCTGCGCAGGTGGTGCTACCAGCAAGTTGATGTAAAACACGCAAGCAACTAAGGCGAACACGTTCCTGAGGAGTTTGTGAAGTTTGTTGCAATGAATCATCCTCAGGTGCATAGGTTTCTGAAGCCATTGCTTCTCTGCTTGCTTCATGAGCCACTGCGGAGACAAGTTTGGGGACATACCCAAGATATCCAACGTGATCAGAGAGAGCAGGGTACACCCTGAGCAAAGAGACGAGGGCAGCAGAAAGAAGTAGAGGCAGCTCGGCTTGAACAGCTTCACCATCATAATGCGTAGCTGCCATGGATGTAAGGTACTGATCCAGCAACCCTTCAAGAAATCTTTTGGGATTTCTAAGTGGAAATTTGGGATCTTTCAGAAATAATCTGACATATATTCCTCCAACCTAGATGGAAACAGAAGATGCAAGTCATTAGACAGAATTGATGCATTCTTGAGTATGCCTAAAGTAGCATAAAGCTGTTATACCTGAGGCTCATCTCTCATTTCCTGTTGACCAGAGGCCTGTTCGGGTGCATCCCAATCTACAACATGTCCTTTTACCTGTTCTCGATAAAGATCTGAAGCCATCGTTGCAATTTGTGCAGACAGAGACGCTGCCATTGCTGGAGTCCACACAAGTTCTGGAGTTTCAGATGTTTGTTCAAGAGCATTGACAACAGCTTCACCAGGACCATCCCTGATTATGGAGACAAGGCCATCAGGCAGAAATCTCGCCAAAGTTATTGCTACTCTGGGCCCATGCATCGTCTGCCCAACAAGCTTCCCTAGTAGTGAAGCAGCTGATGCTCTTTGTTGCAAAGGAATCTCTTCTACAAAGAATTTCTATTTCAGAATTGCGATAAAATCTTCCAGAAATTGATATTGTGAGATTATATACCTTGTATTGGCAAGAGAACTTCAAGAATAAAAACAACCCCACCGTGCTTAGCAGCTGCCCAAGCAAGTTCTGGTGTGCTCGCCAAGGCATAGAGAACATGCAGAGCTCCTTGACGACAGCTGGGAGATGAGTGAAGCATCTGTAGTAAAACAAGCAAACTAGAAGTATCCGCAACTATTGCCTCGAGGCAAGGAGCATATGTAGTCAAGCGTGATAACACAGTCAAACATAGCTGTGGAATATTGGTTGCTGAAGCAACCGGAAGAGAGAAACATTCAAATAAGGGCAATAACTTTTCCTTTGTGGACACCACAGAAGCTAAATTGGGATTTTTCGTCAACAGGTGCTGAAATTACAAATGAAAGATATCAGTCTCACCATATATATAAAATAAAAGAATAAAAACAATCCTAGCCATACCTGAAGAGATATCAGACCATATTGAAGATTATTAATTAACTTGAATTCCTCAGTGTCGGTGATTTTCTCATTAACTGTTGTTGAAGAATCCTCAGATGAGAGCTGGTCCACAGATGATTCAGTGGTTCTATCACCATTAACATGAATATCCAACTTTGTGGATGGTGCATTATGCACTAGATGGGATATGAAATCAACAAGGGCAAGGCAGAAGTTCTCAGGTTCAGTAAGTTCAGAATCTGGTTGGTCATTATAGACTCTCAAGTACACATTGCCAATATACAATTCCTTAGATAATGCTTCATAAATAAAAGAATGTGAATCTTTCAGGTCACATGAACCATCATGACTAAGACTTGCACGCTGCTCCTCCACAAACTTCATTAGTTCTCCCCGAGTGGAAGAGTTCCAGATTATCTGCAAACAGAAGATCAAAGTAGGTGGAACTATGTTACAGTTCATCCAGGAATACCTAAATAATATCAACTGTGGCACCAAGACTACAGTTCATCCAGGAATACCTAAATAATATCAACTATGGCACCAAGACTACACAGTGCATGACCTACACTTCACACCGCACCCGGTATGTGTAAAAGCACTTTCTCTAGGGTGTTGTGTTAGGGGCACCGACGCACTTAATTGTTATCAGAATAAACACACATATTTAGTTGGGAACTTCGCAGGAACTATTAAAAGTTTCCTTTTTTGACATTGATGAAAAAAATAAAACAGCGAGAGCCTGTGAAAGAACTTCTGATATTTATGCGCGCCTTTGGAGAGCATGCAGGCCATTATAGTTATCAAGCATATCGTATTGTTAGGAAGAATGGTGCAACAAGCCCCACCACTAAATTTTGTTGATTGAAGAAGGATTACGTACATGTATAGAAGAACAAACTAGTAGGTGTATTCAAATTCTTACTGAGTCTAAAAGAAATCTTTTCATAAAGAACCAATAGCTAGCCCATACAGATTTGGTGAAGCAAGTCATGTAACATACTATGCGGAAAGATAGTTCAGAGGAAAATTTAGTTATCCTACATGCATTAATAGGGGAAAATTAAGAATTCTTGTTATTACCACACCTCTGGATTTGCTAAAGCTTCATACCAAGTGATTAAAACCTGAAAGAATCTAAAGTAAAAAAATATGGGACCCTGTAAAACAGAAACATGCAAAATATGTTCCAGGGTTGCCCTATATGGCATTTCATAGGACCCACCAAATTAGAATGGACGTATAAATTTTCTACAATCAAGGCATATCATGATATCAACATTCCCTGTCATAGTGATCCAGAATTTCATGACAATAAGGAAAATACATAAAAATGCTAAAAGGCAATGCTTAAGTAGTGCACAACATATCTTTCATGTAGAGCAAGATCCCAAGCATTTACCTCAGGAGACTCCAAGTTTGTGTTCAATATGGACAGGAGGTCTTTGGGCATATTATCTTTCAGCATACTTGCAAGTTTAGGAGTTAGCAAAGATCTAAGGGCGTCAGCTCCAGCCTGATTATAGGGTGACTCACTGCTGCCTAAACCACTAAGCCTTGACAATGCATGAGATGCTTGTACAGCATGTAAATTTTTTGCTATTTGAACACTAGTTCCAACACCATGTGCATCAGTCTTATCTGATTCCTCAGCTGTTGAATCATACTGAAGCAACAACGGTAGAAGGTACCTGAACAAGCAAAAAAGAGCATTATAAATCGCAAGTTTCCAGCAAGCTCATGGATTTAAATAGTTCTCTTCCCGAAAAGTATCATAACATCAGGGTATATCAGCTTTTGGAAAACAGTGCAGAGCTTTTACAAGGTGTAATGGCAAGTAGTGCAGTTGATGAAGAGGTCAACAATCCACATTGTCAATAAACTGCAAACTTCCACAATTTTTTACACAGGACATGAATATTCTTTAGAAGAAAATTGATTGTAAAGTACCTTCAACATAGCAAGAGTTTCTCAATCTCCAAAGAAAATAGCAGATAACTTCACAAGCACGATGAAAGTTTAATACACGTTTCAGACATCCAAAATATGTAAGTAGAGAAGCCAAGTTGCACGAGCAAAGAAGATAATGCACCACTGATGATAAGAAAATGAAAAAAAAAAAAAAGAAAAAAAGAAAAAAAAAAGAAACAGAAAGTCGATATACAAACTAGGTAATGAACAAGATGAGAATGAAAAAGAAATTAGTGAATGAACAAACTAACACGCAATATGTTGCATTTGGAGCCAGAATGTGGAGAATAATAGAAGAATCATCACAGAGCAGGGACGTAAAACCAGTTAAATGACAAAAGTACCCCAAATGAGCAGACCCAGGGGCTTTTAAACATCATGAGACATTAACGGAAGCACAATTAACATAGAAATCGTAATAATAAAACAATCCACTTACCACAGTACACCAGCTTGAAGAAGGGTATTTTGAAATTTAGAAGAGATAGAAACATTTGCGATAGTCTGAAGTGCAGCATCAACAGCGGTAGGTACAAGCTCAAGTTCTGTACAATGAACAATATCCTCAACTAATCTAGAAAACTCGAGCATCTGAGTTCTGGCACTCTCAAACTGACTTAAAACTGAAAATGTTTGCATTATGTTGGCAACAATAATGGCAGATGGTTCAGTGGCAGGAGTTGTTGACTGGACCACACACATGCAACGGGAAAGAAGCGTAGCAAGAAGAGGTATTCCACCATCTCTCACAAGCTCTTCACCGTTCAATGAAGAGGATGAACACCTAAAAATAATAATAGATACGGAGATCACGTGAGCTTAATGAATACATTAAAGAGTAGTTGTAAGAATAACAATCAATCAGCTATTGAATGAAGGAATTGATTTTACGTCAGCCAAACAAGCTCTGAGGCAGTGACTAGGAGAGGGGCTCGATCAGAAGAAAGAAAATTGTTATCATTTTTTTCCACTGTAATGGCATTTAACAGCATCGGGTAACCAGCATATTTGAATGGCATCAAGACTGTCCCATATCTCCTGTATAGAATGCACTGGCCCTTTAATAGAAGCAACAACCTCCAGGTTTGGGGACCTTGCAACCCTTGCATGGTTGCCTAAACAGAAGAATGAAAATCCAGCAATGAATAAGAAAAACTATGAGGAAACTTGAATTCAATATGAAGAAACAACCAGATTTTAAATTTATAATCTAAACGGCAGCCTCAAGACTCTTATAATACAATTTCTCTAACTTGAAACCATTGATCATAATGCAAAGAGCAAATCCCCCAGAATTATATTTACACTTGGAAAGTACCCATAGATACTATGAAGATCAAGGAAGAGGAATTGTGATGTTGGGATCTTGGGTGGAGACGGGTCGAAGCAAGAAGTATTCAGCAACCGAATAAAATGCTTTATCTCCTCAACAACAAAAAAATTTGGTAAACAGTGTTGTCCAACCCATTGAAATGCTGTTTCATCTCCTCAATTAACTTATCCTATATTTCTATCGTAACAGCATAACATCTCTTGCTCACTTGAGCCATCACAAGTCAAGTTTTGTCATGATCCAAATTCATCACACATGAACCATCAACAAGTGTTTCCTGTCCATAAAAAATGCAATGCCTTCTCATCTACCACCCAACAATTTTCTATTCCTACAGGGTTTCTTCGTCTTCTAATTTCTTCACTTCTCAGCGTATGTTTTTTCTTAAATTATTTTCAAAGAATTCCGATTTTTACTGTAAGTGCAGCCCTTAAGATCGCCTTCCAGAGCCATCCATGGAAGCGTTTTGAGTCATAGCTGCGCCAAATTAACCGTAGGTACACAGTCACATGATATATACATATATGTTGTATGTATATGCTCGTTGGTGTTGTTCTTAGGGTTTTCCTTCTGAGAATTCCAATTTACCATTTTGGCCATGGATTTTTCTTCCATTTTATGTTTCGGATATTTAATTAATCCTGTAGTTTCGTCTATTCGTATATATTTTATGCGTGTGTTACGAATTACTGGATTTCATTTATCCAAAACTGTGGAATAATGAAATTTCTGAGCCTTGAGATGGGGGACAAATACTTTCGTATATCAATAAAAAAACAATTTTCTATTCCTACCAACATAATCTGTCCGAACAAAAACATACTCTACTTATAGAGAGTTACAAACAGACACCATTCTGAGGTTCCATCTGTCGACGCCATTCCTATCCACTAGCAGCTCTTAACATATTTCCATATAAATAACCAAATAGAGTTACATAATTACATGTTAATAGTTTGGACATGATGATTATTTTTTGAACTTACACAGATTTCATAACCACATAGATATTATAAAACGATTAATGTGAGATACCAAAATTGTAAATTCTGTAACTAAATCTTAATCAACTATTTCCAACTCTGGTATTTAATTTGACACCCACAAAGCTACCCTAAATTTAATTCTATCCAATACGTGCTCTAGTACCTCTTCAGGTTCCTCAAAGATCCTCTTATTCCTTTCCAACCAAATGGACCAACACATCAATCACACCGCATAACACTTGGCCTTTCTTGCTTATCTACATTGAAACTAAATGTTTATTAGATGGAACATTCAAGTTATTCTATTGTTATGCATATAAGCTTTATAAATGATATCTTATAAGTTATATCTCATAAACTATAGTTCAGAATCATTACGAGGTCTAAACTTATCTAAATGGCGCCAAATGACTTGAGCAATGTTATATGCACAGGTCAATCTGTAATCATTTAACAATTTTGGGAAATACTGTCGTGATAGTTAAATGCTGATCCATATATATTGATAGATAAAGATAATGATGCATTGCTATATGATTGCTCTAATGAATTATAAGCCCAATCTAAAGCAACATCAGAAGTTGCTAGAGTAATAACTAATATGAGTTGGTTCATTTCAAAGAAAATGGTAAATAGCCTCATCCAAAAGCATCCAGACATTCTATGCACATGGAGCAAAAACGAACTGGAAGATCAATTAACTGAGAATAGCAAACCCATTTCAGCAGGGGTTTATATTTCAACCAAGATGCTAGAAGAATCACTCAGGAAACCATTTTGTTTTCAAAACTGAAAACCCTGACATACTCAACCTGTAAAACTATAATGTATTTCTTTCTGATGTTTCAACATATTTTATCAAATAAGCCATCCTAGATCTAATGCCTTGTAAGCAATTGCTTATTTGAACATTATACTTCGATATCCTCACGTTTTGAAATTACAACTGAACATATGTAATAAGGAGTTCAGTTCAATCTCATGCTTAACCATCATATTCCAATAATTCAACTGATGGTGATGAACACCGAACAGTGCAAACCTCAATCAAGGAACTTGATCCTCTCGAAACCTCATAAGACTCTACATAACTCCTTGAGCACTTCGTTCCAAAGACCTCAAGCGAAGGGACAGTATAATAGCTTTTCCCAACCTCCAACAAACCATATGAACATTATATTTGTGAAAGAAGCTCTAAATTCAATTGGGAAAAATCTACAGATTATAAGGATTTAGTGTTTATATGTTCGCTCTGTTTTCATGTTTAATCATACATTGTCTATGAGCGAAGATCATTAACATGTCAAGCTTTTGGGCATACCTGCAGGCACTCATAAGCTTTCTGCACAGCCAGAAACTTCTCCCTCCCTTCAGGATTTTTATCTGGATGATACTTCATCGCAAGTTTCCTATATTGTCTCTTGAGTTTTTCCTCATCAATGTACTCAATCTGCTTTGATATGTTCGTATTCTCTCCGCTTGATTCAAAACTTGGTTTTTTGGGGGCATCATCTCTGGATACTTCTTCAATTGAAATCTCCAGTATCTTGCAAGCTTCTTCTTCAGAAAGATCCATTGGCCTTCGAGTTAACTCCTCTCGCCACATTGCAAGCAATGATTGCAAAAACTCAACATGTTCAACTATTGGCCAGTTAGAAAACCTTACTTCATCACACAAGTTTTTTAGATAATAACGATGACACCACATTTCATCTTTCAGCTCTGGATACGTCACAGGTGGCATTGGAGCATAATCATACAAGGAATGACAATGCTGTGACAATTTCTGAGGGAAATCACCAAGATGCTGAAGAACCTAAAGAAACAAGATCAGAATTCATGTTAGTTGCAGCACGAATGTGCTTTTTGAATTATTCAAGCAGCAGAGTTCCGGAACATAAGTACTAAATATTGATGAAAAATGGTGTAAGGTCAAAGAGACGTGCCCAAATTCCACTACAGGATTAGGACTACCTGGCATATTAGATTCTCTGCTCGCATCTTGTGAGTCCAAATAATCTCAGGAGTGTCAGAATCAGAAACCATTGCAGCCGTAAAAGCAACTGGCCCGCTACGTTCCAGTACATAGAGCAACGACTCGGGTAAGAGACCCCCCAAAACACTTCGTTTAGCCAAAGGTAGAGAAGAGGAAACTGCAGCTTCTTCACCGCCATGAAAAGCTTGATAAACATGGGTCACTGAGAAAAGTTGGGCAATTGAAAGAAGATTAGATCCAGGATAAGCCAGGGCAAAATAAAAGGCTCCTGTACTGTATAGTCTTATCATTGCTTTGGGATTCCTGGTAACAATAGCCTTAAGCAAAGCAGCAGAAGTCTCAACAATGGCTGGTTCACCAGAAAGCATAGCCTGCATAAATATAATCAGGCAAAACAGTTATTGTTAACTGAATTTGCGTACTTGAGATGCAATCAACATAGTTGTAGAGACATCATGCAGCCATTGGTTACTCCAAAAACAACCGAAACAAAAATGATGATAACATGTCCAACCTACCAGCAACATGAAAAATGAATAAGGTCAACACCACCCCCAAAATAAAAGATATATTAGAGAGGAGAATCATTTCTCAACACACCTCCTTTCATGGAGACAGATTGCTTTGTATTGATGCCTTTAATATTTGTGTTTGTGTGTATATAGGGTGGCTGTGGCTTCACCCAATCGTATTTGGCATGGCTTGATGTCATTTACAGAACAAATATATACCATTAATGGAAACTTACAATACTAAAGAGTAACTTCACTGACACGGACAGATCCTTGCATTTATTATGCCATTTCACCACATTTGTGGCATTTCAGATAAGGAATCTATAAGAGCGAAAGATACCTTAATAGTAGCTCTAGCAATCTGTTTCATTATACACATTGTGCATAGACATTCTGATGGAAAATGTAGACCCTACAGACAACTGGATAAGATTATCCAATTCCAATATTACCTGTGCTATATGTGGAAGACAACGTGGACTCGACAAGATCCGTTTCACTCTAGGTGTCGGTGTAACAATCTCTCCTGCATCATCAATATCCGAATGAGCAGCTACCATGCTGTGTAATACGGACAATGCCAACTCTCCTACCTGTACAAGTACACTGATTAATTATCAGAAGCTAAAAATCTGACATAACGACCCCAGTTCAAGAAAAAATTATAGTGCACATTATGATGGTAAGAGTGTCACTTAGTAGCATCCCAATAGAAATTCATTGGGTTTCGTTTGGCTAGCAGAGGGAAAAGTGCAACCAACTATTAGGATTGCCGTCTATAGTCTTCTAGTAAGTACCTGTGGAAATTAGTCTAACATTTTATCAATCTTACTATGAAGTTTATGCCTAAGACCATCAAAACTCCCTTGATAAGTTCATTCCAATTCGAACCGATTCCATTCCATATCTTGTAAACCATAGTTAGACTGACAGCATGTAACCAGCATGTATACATTAAAAGTCTAAAACTAAAATTTGCTAATCGACAGCAGTGACTTATCTGTATGTGTTCCTAAAAAAAAAAATTGATAAGAAAAAGTATTTTATTACTATAGAAAAAAGTGTCAGGGATGAGTTGTCCCTCACACTCATTACAGCCAACACTTATATGTGTTCCTAAAATTCAATCAAGAGCACTCATCTTGAGTGGACCTAGGACTGACTTACATTACGATTGGAGCTCAGTCATTCTAATACAAATCTGATCGTGAAGTAAAATACTACATAAATAATACAAGGTGAATGACTTTAGCTCTTGACTGCACTATTCTCATGATATTTGATTCAGACAATTAATTGGATGAAAAATTCTGAACTTACACAGTACAGTATTTGCCAGACCTCTGTGCCCCCTACAAATGTTAGAATAGAAATCTTCCAATATAATTTGATAATTTCATAACAGCCTATCATAGAAAATTTATACAAAAAGTAGTTGTATTCAAACTCCCTATTTACTCGTGTTCGTCAAGTTTCTGCTGGAGACATAATTACCTCAATCATCCACCCCCACCCCCTCCAAAAAAAAAATCTGCTTTCATTAAGAGATGACTATATGAAGAATGCAGTTCCAAAATTGTGTTTACTTTCTTGCAGTTGGCATGATAATACCTGGGCTGAAGTAAGAACAGGAACTCGAGCAGCCACTGCCCATCGAAGTTCACGGATGTCTCTTAGTCTCTTCCAGTCTGGCATCCCAGATGCCCAGCATCTAGTTGTCCAATCAATTTCCTTTTTAGACCAAAATCTCCTAATTGCATCCTTCTCCACTGGCCCAACTTCTGAGTTGTTCTTGTCTATGAACTTCCATTCTTTTAAAGGTTCCATGAAAGCAGTAGCAGCGATTAAGTTAGATTGCAATGGTATAGCAGTTCTTTCTGAAGCTTCATGAACAACTGTCAGTAAATCAACGGCAAGAACAGATCCTCCAACCATGACACATGCCTCAACATTTGACAGAACTTTCATCAAAACCTGCACAAGGAAGATAAGTGCCATTAGCATAAAGATGCCCATCCAAATGTACTAATATTAGCGACTCATGTAAGGGTAGAGCAGCAATGTTGATGGCAAACAAGGATGATACATATACAGGCACTTGGAAGAATTTCTCCTAGTAGAATAAAGGAATTAAATACAGATACTGATATTCCTGTGAGAGGCACTCCTATATGAGATGGTGAGCCACAGGAGTAGGACTCTGAGTGCAGAACACAATGATTCTTTTATGAAGAAGACGCCCAATAGAGACAACAAGCTCCCCCAAGAGACACTTCATTTCTATTTACACTCTCACCTAGATCAAAGCAATTTCTGGGTTTAAACAAATTCAAAAGGCTTAACTGTCATCTGAAACTCAAGAGCTTCCAAATTTCAGTACTGGACATATGGTGAGCTTATGAGACCCAGTTATTTCCAGTGGATGTTGCACCACTTCACCCTTTTGTACATTCCTTACCTCATCTCCTTCTGGCCTTTCTTTCAGCAACTCAGCTCCTTCTGCTGTTAAATTATTAAGCAGCTATAGCCCCATCAAAATACAAGCACCTCAACCTCCAACTCATAGTCCCCTCCAATTGATAAGGTTATCTCAAGATAACACCAAATAAAAATTGCATTCTCCAATAGTGACTATGTGTATAGCCAGCTCGTTCTAGATCATGCCCCACCATCTTTTATATCTTCTGTTGTTCATTTCTAAGTGATGCCCGTCGCACAGACAGGTTTCTTTTTATAAGAACAAAAGCTTTTTATTAAAAAAAGAGAATACAAATTACAAAAGAGAGAGAGAGAGGGGGAAAAAGAACGAAGGAATGGGGGATCCCTAAGTACGAGAAAATATGACTACAATACTATACTCAACTCCTAGCAATGTCAAATACATGAAAAGTTCCAAATTCTTTGTGGGATGAACCAAACAACTCTGAACCTAAACTTATCCCATCGCAAGGCAAATGCTAGAAATCGTCTCCTTCATCCCTTATATGGACAGCTTAAATGTCGATAACTTGATCAACTTCATGCAAAAACATAATATTGACACGGCTAAAGGAACAAAAATACACATGCCACGTGAAGGGCTAGGCAGGTGCAACCGCGCAAGTCCAGACTGCCTCACTTGGCCATGAAACAAGCATGCACTTTCTGTACATAGTCATTTTTCAGGATGCAAGTTACATTTGGACAGCAAATCATAGGTTTCAGTTTTTTTGTTTTTGGGGTCAAACAAATTGTCAAATATTCAAGTCCAGAGACTACTATTGCAGCTGCAGCCAAAAAACTCCCCAGAACCTTAACTGATGTTCTTTATACAAAAATGCCAGTACCTAGAAGAATAACCCCTTCCCTCGCCCTCCCCCCCAACCCAAAAAAAAAAGGAGGCTCCATGACTTCTTGTGACTAATTGCTAAAACTAGTGGTTTCATATGATCTAAGGCGCACAAATAATTGTAATTTTATCAAATATTCTGAAATCTAATGAAATCCATGAACTTGTGCAATTGAATGCAGAAATATGTGCAATCAAATGGTTAAATTCATTGTAATTTGCTTAACCTAATGCAAGACATCAAAACACGCTGCACTTCTGTATAGTACTTACTCTTTCATGAAATTTATTAACAACTTGATTTCAGAGATCAACCTGATCAACTTTATTAACAACCTGATGCACTTAGCAACTAAGGTCAAAGATCAGATCATCTGAGAGCATCCTTCTGTCAAAGTCATCTTCCGACCCAAATATGCTAATCATCATCATGCTGTTGGGTTCATACTCTGCTATGTTCTATCCCCACAAAAGCCCTGCTACAAGATTATACACTATAGATATAGAAATGCTGCTCCACACAACAACTATTGCAAGATCATCTTTACATTCTTAAGATGTGAACTTGACTAGAGATCGGAATTAAATAGGTTAAATAATGTAAACTTGACTAGAGATCAGAATTAAGTAGGTTCATAGATCAAACAACGAAAATCATAATATGCGACATGCTACACAAATTTTATATTCCGCTCTGGGTTTCCAATTTATATTTTGTTAAGAGGGAAAGAAGGGAAATGGGGCAGTACCTTCAGAAGAAGAAGAAGCCGGTGTCTTAGAGCTCTATCATTTGTTCTGTCCAAGAGTACTGTAATATGTGCAGTGCCCTCAAATGGTCCTATTGAGTTGCAATGTTCCTCATATACAATTGCCATAGCCCTTGCACACAGCTCCCTGACTGAGGAACCTCCCCCTCCTCCAAATCCATCTAATCTTCCCATATCACACCAGTCGTCGGATGGACCCATTTCATCAGGAATGGCACCGTCTACAGTCAACCCAGTGTCTGCGTCACAGAGGAACCGATGATAAAGTGCTCTGAAGAATGCAACTGGGTCACGCAATGGGAAGTCCTGTGCTCTACCACCAGTTCCACTATCAAGCAGCAGCCGAAGATAATATTGACCAACACAAACCTCTTTAGCCAAGCTAGGATACCGAACAGAAAATTCGGCATAGTTCCATGATATTTGAGGCGCAGTTTCTTGCCCACTCATAGTTTCCTTAGATGTACCTCCAGGAACAATATCTTCCGTACGTTCCTTCTCAAGGTCTAATTTGTGAACCTCAGCCTGCAAAGCCTCCATTAGCTCCTGCCTAGTACGCTCATTCCAGATCAAGTCCGCACGGTTGTGATCAAGACCAAAAGCTCGCCAGAAACCAGGCCAATTCAATAGCAATCTTCCACACCCCACATGTGCATCCTCAGCAACCACTTGGGCAGGACCAGGGATGCCTGGATTCTGAGGGCTAGATGGACCAATATCAGAATCACGATTGCTTGCAGCATTGGTTTCAGTGGGCTCATATGCATGGACCACATAATTATCAGGAGAAGCTATGACTAGTGGCTGATCATTTGGAGGGACCACAGCAGCAGGAAGTTCATTAGAGAAGTTCTCACCAGCATGGGTTACTGAAGAATGAACAGGTGCAACATGCCCACTATTTGAATCTCCCGTAGAGTTTCGATATCCATCTGAACCTCGAAATGCATGACCATTTGACTGCCGTGCTTGGTCACTGCCTTCAGCATCATTAACAGAAGGGATGGACTGTCCTTGAGATGGCATTACTTTCACTGGACGTTGTCTTCTTTGTTGAAGTAAGCGTCGCTGTCTTCGACTCATCAAGAATACTTCCTGATTAGATGTATCTTCATCCGAATTTCCAATTGATCTTGTATGCAAATATGCAACCAGCCCAGGCGGAAGAACTCTTGATAACAAATCAAGGGCAGGTTGATAAGAGTCTGCCCAAAGAGCCACAAGCTGTCGGCTGACATCACGTCGTTCACCAGCAGGAAGGTAAAATGCATGTAATAGATGCCTCAGCAGTGCACCATCCCGTAAAGCCGCATCCCTCATTGATTCAGCCGCAACAGCATCTTCTTCTGCTATTGAACGCATAACTACAGCAACTGTCTCTCGGACACTTTCAGCAGGATGCCCAAATAATGCAAACAAGCGACGGCGTAATCCAGCTACAAGGCGTAGCAATTCAACAAAAACTGTATATTGGGTGGTTTCACTGTGTGGATCACATATCATTGCTTCAAGAACTTCAACGACTGCCATTGACAACAATGGTGAAACAGAGATTGGTTTCAATCTGTTAACAAGGACAGTTAGGTTGCTCTGTTCAGCAAATAATACAGACTTGGCGTGCATTATTGTGGCATGTTGCTCTCCTTTTGTATCTGATAACAAGCTTGTATCCCCAGGACCACCACCAATAAGCATAGCAATAAGCCCTATTGCTTCAGCAGCTACTCCCTCAGAACCATTTCTAAGCAGGCCCATGATTCTTCCAACAGCAGCAGGAAATGACAGCACATGTGAAGCAGCATTTTTTGATGACAGCAACCTGTGTAAGCATGCAGTGAAACCGATTACAGTAGCAGCTGCTTTTGGCGAAGGTGGTGGCAAGGGCAGGGACTCCGGAGGAAGATTAGGAGCAGCAGGAATCAATGTAATCAAGGCCATCAAAGTCACCTCAGGTACTTCAATAGTAGGGGGAACTCCACTAAATGGAATGCATGCATTAAATTCTCTTATCCTGCGCCACAATTTAGCTCTTGAACCAGGAATAGAGCCTCCTTCGGAGACAGCATCTTTTGCAGCTGCTGCAAGGTGTTTTAAATGCATTGTTGCAGATTCCACATCAGCCACAGGGCGCTGTGGCCGTTTGGGAAATTGTAGATGAACTCTGCCACAAGGAGGATCAATCCGGTGACCAGGCATTGTCAGCCTAGGTAATACAGGCACTGGACATTGACCCTGCACAAGCCAAAAGTCATAACAGGCTAGACCAAATTCTACAGATTATGATTGGTTATTCAAACTAAGTTTACGTCAATCATAAATTGCATTATGCAAAGCCAGCAGATGAAGCCTTGACTTTACATGCACAACTAGGCAAACAAGCTTCACACTCCGAATTAGCAGCATCTAGAATCAGCTAAAACAACTTTCCAATTGATAATCAATATAACCACCCAAAAAAAAACATCTACTTACTTCAGTTTGCAAAGCATCCAAAACTGCTGCGAGTAAGCTATCACGAGAAGTGCTAGCATACACCTGAAATCATAATCAGATAATGCGAGATTCATCATAACCCTCTCCAATCAAATTATCTGTTTTGGAACTTCACCTTTAAATGCTACTACTATTATCCAATAAAAAATACTCACGTGAATTGGACATCCATCATTAAACTCGATGGCAAACATTTGTGGCTCCTCAGCAAATCGAACAAGAGCACTAACTGAAGATAGAGGCCGAACAATAACAGCCTACATCCATTCAATGAGAAGATCTAGCTCAATGTTCATTAAATACCAAACTTTCATTAGAAATGTATGATCATGGCATAATTGAAGCAATATCACGTAATAATAAACAACAATATAAAGGGAAAGCACAGGGCATCTTGCGAGAACACTTCCGAGCTACGGGCTATGGTGAACGTTTCAAAGACAAAGAACACATACTGCAAATCAAGGGAGTGCGGAAAGCACACCTTGCATAAGGTCACTCAGTATAAGGGGGCAAAGGCAGCTTAGCTGCTCAGGGAAAGCAATGTTATCATAGCAAACAAAAGACAGGTTATGGTGGTCCGCAAAGCCCATTCCATAAGAAGGCAAAAAACAACACTAGTGTTGAGGTTGCAATGCCAGGGCTGCAAACATGTCTCCCAACACCCAATCAAGAGGTGCAAGCATTTCAAAATTGGTGGAAATGAAAAGGAGAAAGGCACTTCCCTCTTTTAAGTGGGTAGAAGATATTGAAATTGAAAGTGCTTTTTCTTGTTTCATTATCATTATGTTGGATTACTGCAGCTGAAGTACATTCGTTTTTCTAGCTGCATTAGATTAAATAACAAGCATATCATGTAACTGAATTTTGTGTTTTGCTGGATTAGTTTCTGAATTCAAAAAAAAAAAAAAAAGAGGAGGGACACCAGCTGCATGCCAGCTACAAGAGAATTAAAATCTCCAACTCCCCATTTCACAGGATTGTTAGCATTTAAGATTTGACATCTTGATATAAGATATCCATGCATTAAAATATGTAGTCCTAAATATTTGCCAATTTTCCTGTTTATGGTCTAATAACTGAAGGGCAAAATTTAATAATACAAGTTCTGTTGGAGTTCATTAATATTAAGGATTCAACTTTTAGCCGTTTACATTATGGCCATTCATAATGGTAACAAAGCCAGGCCAAACAGAAGGACCCTGGTTCAAATCTTAATGCCATACATTTACCAAAAAACTCCACATGCAAATATTTGCCTGCACTAGAGGGAAAGTGTTTTGGAGTTATTAGATACTGCACAAGTTCTCCAAACTTAAGCTTTTGGTTATTCAACAGAGTAGAAGATGTTTACATATTCCCAATAAAAGAATATAAAAAATAAGATAAGGGTATATGCGAGCAATAACCAAAAAAATACTGAATAGATTCTAATGGAAGAGGATGAAAGAAAAGGGAGGAAACCATTCAGACCACAGGGAAAAGACATGTCGTTGTACGATTACAAATTACATGAATATAATAAATTGTTCACATATGAAATGCATACAGAAAGACCCATACGTAAAAGTGGGGCAGCTTTTATCATCTTAAAAAGGTATAAGCACCTCCATATGTTGGTATGTAAGTCTTCTTCGAAAGAACGAAAGAAAGCTCTGACTACTTCTACAAAGATACATTGCACATCATATTGAAAAACAAGCTTACTTCATAGTTTTCTGGGCGTCTTTCAACAAGTGAGGCCTTCGTCAGAATAAGCTGACGAGAGACAGCATCACCCGAGTCCCCAAGCCCTCCTTTTGGTCCAAGAGCCAGAGCCAATCCAGTAGAATGTAGCATTCCATGAGCAGCAGTTCGCAGCCTTGTAACAGACCAACCACCAAGAGGAGTTTCTTGTGCCCCCACAGCCTCCTTAACTACATTATACAGGTTTTGAAACAGAAAAGGCATGCAACGGACATAAGAAAGACAAACTTCACAATGTAAACAAACATGTGAACTTGATTCGAAACTTACCCCTTTGCTTCACATACTCTGTGATGGTAAGTGATTGAGAACCATCAACAATTAATGACACCCCAACCATGGAATTGGCAGTTTTAGTCTGGAGCAGAATATATAAGAAATTTCGATTTAGAGTATGAGAATTATCTGTAGCAGCACGCTATTTAGTAGAGTAGAGCCCACACAACTAGCTCAACAATATCTTAAAGGATTATCGGATAGGTCAAACTGCGAAAGTCTTAATATAGCATAGGATTACTTCTTTCTTGTTAAGATATAACATCAGGAGGAAGGGAAAGCATGGTTCATACCAAGCTTGATACGATAGCAGCATTTGATGTCCCTGAAGAAGCTTGAAAAGCCTTAGATTTCCGTCCATACAGAGAACAAAGAACAAATCCACCACTGTCATTTTTCCTCCCATAAGCTTCTGAGAGAAGAACTATGGATGGAGAGTTCATATCTCTGAAGTCCAAGCACCATCGTAGGTCACCAGACTTCAAGTCAATCACTTCAACTCCAACATAAGTAACTTGCATTTTCTGCAAGAAGAAAAGTTTACCACAGTTATTTTGCAAATTCTTATAGCAGATACAAGCTATGCACAAAATCATCCAACTTGACTGGTCCCAGCAAAACAATAAAAAAATGAACCAAATAACTCTAGCAAGTGCACTGATTATCGTAAAAGTTCTTGGCATCATAGAAGAAAACTCCCAGTTACAATATAAGACAGCTGAAAGAATGGTTAAATATTCTCTCTATAAATTTTATTTTTTTATAAGAAACAATTCTATTAATTATCAGAAAAATTACAGTGGGGAGAGGTTTCCCAATTGAAATACATACAGCATATTAATACACTATAAGAATACAATCTCTCTATAAATATTTAACTACACACACGTGCAGCCACTAGCATGTTATTCATTTCCAATATCAATATCCTCCTGCTTCTTATCTGTATTGCCATCCATTTTTCTCTACTCCTATTTTTATGACCCTGGCATTACAAAAGTAACATAACAGAGTAGCAAAATCTCATGGAAAATAACAGTCAGCTCGGAGTGTCTTTATTGAAATATGGGTGAACAAGAAAACATATTTTTATGCTGAAACTTCTCCTTCAATCCAAGGCACAGTTCATTATCTTCTTTAATCCATAACTTCTAAAATTCATAAAAACCAACTGTGTGATCAAACTATGATATATCCCAAAAACATATGCAGCTGGGCATCTCGAGGAGGAGCAGAGCAACTACAGAACAACTAATCAGATTAAGTTACCTAACAACAAATATTCCAAATAGGACAAGATCAATACATTAGAAAGGGAAATTACGCAATAAATGAACAGAAGCATAAAGAGCATGCAGCCTCTCAATGATGTTCCCATAATAAGCTTTCCGTGACAAAAGAGCTAATGATAGGTCCAGCTCCGCATGATAGTAACAATAATGCTAAACCAATGACCCTGATCTTTTTTGTTTCTTCAGATACATCATACCCCGTTAGCCATCTGTATATCATCTATGGTGTCTGTTTAACTTAATAAAATAAAATAAAACAATAGCCAAGCCACTGAAGATGAAGAAGGATTGCTACAAAGAATTTGATTTCTGTTTTTATTAAATGTTACTGTTCCGCAAAGTTTTGCACCCCCATGAAAACATAAATTTCGTTATCAAAACAGTGCAATTTTCATCCAAGCAACAATTACATAATATAGATTTGTTGCAAAAAACTTCAGTCAGTAATAGAATTTGTGATCATTCTTAAAAATATGGATCATCAACAAGAAAGAAGGGAACCTAGTTCAGCCGTGGTTATTAGCATCCAACACAATGATTCTTTCAAACTATTCAAACTTCCAATTCCAGAAGGCACAAATCATCTAAAGTGATAATCAAGGGAAACAAAACATGAACATTATAGATAACAAACTGAGGGGCATAAAAATCTCAAAAATCAGCAAATCGTGTCTAGGAGAAGAAGTAATTGTAAAACCTACATATGGAACCCATTCCAAAGTCCTCCTTCGCAAATGAAGAACTGGAAACTCTGCTATAATGGCTAGCTTATTCCATCTTATCCGGTGCAGCTCAGTCAATATACTCGCCCTGTACTTGGAAGAGAACTTCATTGCTTTAAATTTCCCACGGCCATCGGTCCGCACACTAATATTAAACTCATTGGAATTCTCATCCCTCCCAATGATTGGGGTAGCTCCTTCAAAATCACTACCCACATCGTAAGAATTAGTCACAGAAAGCGTGCCTGGATCCAAAGTAATAATCGAGTAACTAGATATGCATAGAATTCTCTTGTAACGACCACGCCACGAGTGCTTGATGACCAGGTATCGGGCCAAATACTCGGGCTCTTCAGGCGGCGGAGCGGATGAGGCAGAGGGAGTAGGTGGTTGATGGTCGGAAGGCGCCGCCGCGTGGCGGCTGACGAAGTCCATCTGTGGCGCAGGAAGATAGTGAAGAGAGTGGGGCTTCGGAGGACTAGGCCGGAGGAAAAACCATATTCCACCTGCCGACGGCGACGGCAGAGGTCTCTGCCTTGACTGATTGGCACCCAGAGCTCCAAATAGGAAAACCCTAAGTGGCTGACTGAGCTACCTAAATCAACTGACAGTACAGCTGATCGCTTCCAAAAACCCAATTAATCAGCATATGTATCCAGAAGATCATCCGGATAGATAGTATTTGAATAATCAATAAACCAAAGAAATCATGTAATGTCGAAATCTGGAATCGAATCAGATTGATGAGAAGAAATTGAAGTGAGAATCAAATCATCAACTTTCGGACTAATAGAAAGACATTTCCCGAAGATCCAAATTTATATTGAAGAAATGTTGTTCTCCGGTGTCCGGACTCCGGATACAGAAGTTATTAAGCCCCACACTTTCTAAGTTTTTTTTTTTTTTCCTTCAATTTTTTACCTTTTTTCTTTTTCACCAAAATCAATTAGATTTAGACGGGCGTTGGTTTTGCACTTAGCACGGACTGATTTTAGATATTAAAATACTAATTCCTTATTCATTTTTTTAAGATTTAGATTAGACTCAAATCTCAATGAATACAATCATATTTTATAAAACATACATATAACAGTATTGATCTGACATCTACAGTATAATTATGTCCTATATAATCTCAAAACAAGCATCCAATTTTAATATTCACATTTATTTCTCAATTCTATGATTTCAAAGGTAAGATTTCTTCGACCGACTTAAGCTTAAACCAAACACTCCCATAAAGGATTGGGCATAAAAAAAACTATCACTAACTAGTGAGTGCATTGCACTAGATATAACAATGACGGCTAGGATTTCAAAGGTAGGATTTCTTCGACTGACTCAAGTTTAAACCAAACACCCCATAAAGGATTAGGCATAAAAAACTATCACTAACGTAGTGTGTGCACTGCACAACATTTACAACGGTTTTTAAAGGGACAAAACCGTTGTCGTTTAGCTCAATTTTTTCTTCTTTGGTTAAGTTGTAAAATTGCTTCTGGCAGTTAGTTTTTCTTGTGAATTCTCTCAAAGTATATGATGTACACTTTGTAACACACACAGCACACTTAGATAGATAGTTAACAAGATCAAGAGAGAGAGAGAGAGCGGTTTTTTGGCTTGGATCAAGATTAGAATAGAGAATTCTCATATCAAAGAAGCAACAGTCAGCTTCATCTCATCTTGGTTGGATTGTAACTTTCTGATTTCATAGTGGATTTGTCGACCCTCCGTGGACGTAGGTCACATTGGCCGAACCACGTTAATCTCCTGAGTTTTCTTGATTGCATTGTTACTACATTTCATCAGCCATAAGAGTTATCATAGCATCATCACAGAAGCATGTGCATTTTATGATTTTATGTGATGTGTTGGTAGTTTAAGGTGTATAGTTGTATTGCATATCAATTGTTCGATAGATTGTTTGATTGGGAGGATCGTAGTTCATACCATTCTTGATCTAAATCTCAACAATTGACGCCTTCTGTGGGAAGGGGATTGTCATTCAAACGGGCATGGCAACAACTACCAAGTATGAGGCTGAGAAATTTACGAGGAAATATGATTTTGGTATTTGGAAGATCAAAATGAAAGCTATGATGATACAACAGGGCTTGTGGGATGCACTCAAGTAGGAAGAAAATGGAAAGGATCAAAGGATTGACAAGGAAGGGAAGGATGAAAAGCAGGCAGTCTCTGGGATATCTAGAGAGAAGAGATGATGGAGAAAGCACATAGTGCAATCATCATGTGCCTTGGAGATAAGGTGTTAAGGGAAATGGCCCATGAGCTTACTGCAGCAAGAATATGGGTAAAGCTAGAGACTCTTTATATGACCAAATCTTTAGAAAATAGGCTATACATGAAGCAGAGATTGTACTCCTACAAAATTAGTGAAGAAAGAAGTATCGGGGATCAGCTAGATGACTTTAACAAGTCCCTTGATGATCTTGAAAACATTGATGTAAAATTGGAAGATGAAGACAAGACAATTATATTACTGAATGCATTGCCAAAGTCATATGACCATTTGAGAGATACCATGCTGTTTGGCAGAGAGAGCTCAATTACCTTGGAAGAAGTCCAGAGTGCTTTGAAAGCAAAGGAGTTGCATAAGCTGAATGAAGAAAGACAGAACTCTGCACCCGAGGGACTGATGATAAAGAACAAATACAACAAGACATCCAAGTTCAAGAAGCTTGTACATGACACAAGAAATTTACCCAAAAGAAGTCCAAGAATCTGGACAACAAGGAAACAAGGAAGTGTTTTCATTGTGACAAGCCAGGGCATCTCAAGAAGGATTGTTTCTCCTGAAGAAGAAACAAGGACAGAAGTCCGAGAAACAAGATGAGGCAGAAGTGGCAGAACACAAACAAGATCCAGAAGTGCTAAATGCAGCTGATACTCAAGTGCTGAATGAATGGATATTGGACTCTGGATGTTCATTCCACATTTGTCCCAACAGATGATGGTTTGAAGAACTTCATGAAGTCAACATGGGATTAGTTCTTCTAAGAAATAATCAGAGCTGCCCAGTAAGAGGCATTGGAAGCATCAAAATGCAGCTGCAAGATGGCTCAATCAAAATTCTGACAAATGTGAGGTATATCCCTCAACTGAAAAGAAATCTTATATCTCTAGATTTACTAGAATCTAAGAGTTTTGATTTCAAATATGAAGATGGTACATTAAGTATTTGCAAGGATGATAAACTTGTGATGAAAGGATATAGAAAGCACAATTTGTATTATCTGACTGCAAAAACTGTAGTTGGTAAGTCTGAGTTAGCTGCAGCTGATGATATGAAGCTCTGGCACATGAGATTGGCTCATGTGAGTGAAAAAGGACTAGCTAAGTTACAAAGGAAAGGAATAATTGGAAACGTGAAGTTGCATCCCTGTGAAGAATACATTTTGGGCAAAAGCAAGAAGCTCACATATCCAGTGAGCAAACAGATTTCACATGGTGTTCTAGATTACATCCATGCTGATTTGTGGGGTCCATCAAGGACAGAAACTCTGGGTGGAGGTAGATATTTCTTGAGTATAATAGATGACTTCTCCAGGAAGCTATAGATATACATACTCAAAATTAAGAATGAAGCACTACCTAGATTCAAAGACTGGTGCATGGAAGTTGAAAATTCAAGATCACTTAAGGTATAATGCCTAAGAACAGATAATGGTCTTGAATTCATATCAGAAGAGTTTTATAGTTTCTGCATGGAGAATGGTATTAAAAGGCATAGAATTGTGCCAGGAAATCCACAGCAAAATGGTGTGGTTGGAAGAATGAACATGACAATACTTGAAAGAGTGAAATGTCTTCTGTTAACCTCAGGTCTGCTAAAGAAGTTTTAGGTTAAGCAGCTGCCACTGCAGCTTATTTGATCAATAGATGTCCTTCATCAGTGAGAGAGTTCAAAACTCCTGAGGAGCTGTGGAGTGGAAATATCCCAAATTACTCACATTGAAATGCATTCTATTGGGATATCATGTGGGTACAAAAGGTTACAAATTGTGGTGTTGTGAACCTGGGATGAAAAAGATATTGATCACTAGAGATGTTGTTTTCAATGAGCAAAAGATGCCATTCTTGTCTGAGGAAAGAGAGCTCATAAACACACCATAGAATGTGAAAGGTGATGTTGAGGTGGAGTTCATGGATAAGAAACAACATAATCCCTCTGACTTGCATGATTCAAGAAGCAGTGAGTTGGATAATGATTCAGAGCAAGAGAAGGAAACTTATCTTAGTAATTACAGGCTTGCTAGAGATAGAGAAAGGAGAGTCATAAATCCGCCTAAAAGATTTGGTCAAGCTGATTTAGTGTATTATGCTTTAAATGTGGCTGAAGATATCAACTATGATGAGCCAAGCACATACCAAGAAGCTGTGAATGGAGCTGAGAAACACAGATGGATAAAAATAATGGAAGAGGGGCTTGAATCATTGAATAAGAACAAGACATGGATCATGGTGGACAAACCAAAGAACCACAAACTTGTCACATGCAAGTGGATTTTCAAGAAAAATGTGGAGTCTGCTGATGTTAAGCAAATAAGGTTCAAAGCTAGACTAGTGGCTAGGGGGTTCACACAAAGAGAAGGGATTGACAACAATGAAGTTTTTTCCCCTGTAGTCAAACACTGCTCTATAAGGATAATTCTGGCTATGGTAGTTCAGTTCAATATGTGCTTGGAACAGCTGGATGTAAAAACAACTTTTCTGCATGGAGATTTGGATGAAACTATATATATGACACAACCTGAGGGTTTTGTATCAAGTAAGAATAAAAACAAGGTGTGTATGCTGCAAAAGTCACTCTATGGTTTAAGGCAAAGTTCAAGACAATAGTACAAATGATTTGATGAATACATGCTAAAACTGGGATACTCAAGATCCAGCTATGACAGTTGTGTGTATTACAAGGATGTGGGAGGTATTTCAGAAGCTTTCATGCTCTTGTATGTAGATGACATGTTAGTTTCTAGTAAGAGTTTGTCCCAAATACAAGAGCTTAAGAGTTGCTTAAAGGCTGAGTTTGAAATGAAAGAATTGGGAGAGGCAAATAGGATACTTGGCATGGACATTGTCAGAGATAAAGAGAGGGGCATATTGTAGCTAAATCAGCATGAGTACATCAACAAGGTAATAAGAAGATTCAACATGGAAATGGCAAAATCACTGAGCTTACCAATAGTTGTTGGATGCAAGCTCACAACTGAGCAGAAACCTCGAACTGAGGAAGAAAATAAATTTATGCAAAAGGTTCCATATGCAAGTGTTGTGGGAAGCATTATGTACACTACGGTGAGCACAAGACCAGACTTGGCACACTCAATAAATGTCATAAGCAGATACATGAGTGATCCTGGAAAGGGGCACTGGGAAGCTTTGAAGAGGCTGCTGAGATATCTGGTTGGTGCTGCAGATTATGGTTTGAGATTTGAAAGAGATATTGATCATGACCAGAATCCCTTGGTAGGGTATGTAGATTCTGACTATGCAGCAAACCTAGATAATAGGATATCACAAACAGATTATGTGTTCACATTGTTTGGGACTGCAATAAGTTGGAAGTCATCATTACAGTCAGTGGTTGCTTTATCTACTACTGAGGTAGAGTACGTGGCTTTAATAGAAGCTGTGAAAGAGGGAAAGTAGCTAAAAGGGTTGATCACAGAACTGGGAATCAAATAGGATGCTGTAGATATCAACTGTGATAATCAAAGCACAATATGCTTAGCCAAGCATCATGTATTACATGAAAGATCCAAACATATTGATGAGAGGCAACATTTTGTGAGAGATGAAGTTAGCAAAGGATCTGTGAAGGTGAAGAAGATTCACACAGATCATAACTTAGCTGATATACTGACAAAGGCAGTGGCAAACAATAAATTGAGCTATTGTCTTAAGGGTATGCAGCTTGTCTCCATGAGTTAAGTGGAGTTTTGATGCCCTGTAGTGGGGCAGTTTTGAGGGAAGGCATGCTATTTATAGTTGATTCACTATGGAGTTTGGTGGTTTTGCCATCAAAGTGGAGATTGTGAAAGTGTGATGTCAAAAACACTCATTGAATAACACATCTAAGCAGCAGAAAAGGAGATCAGACACCCCATAAGGATTAGGCATAAAAAACTATCACTAACGTAGTGCGTGCACTGCACTAAGATATAACAATGAGGCACATGGAGGTCCAGCCCAGAGTGGCCATGGCATCGCCTCCCATCTATTTTTTTTTTATCGCTAAACTTATAATAATATATGTATATTATGTAATTATTTTTAAGGTAGCTCCAGTCAAAGAGTCATTCATTTTGGAAAAGAGGTAAGTTGAGGTCAAGTTTGGGGACTTTGGGAAAAAAGGTAAGTTGAAGCCAATTTTGGGGACTTCGTCTATCGGCTTGCCCTGCCACCAGAGTTTTCAACTGTACAAAGACTGTGAAAGTATGATGTTAAAAAACTCATTCAATAACACATCTAAGAAGCTGAAAAGGAGATCATAAATTGAAGGTTTTGAAGGCAACGGTTTGCAATCGTTTTAACTGACATTTACAACAGTTTTTAAAGGGACAAAACTGTTGTCGTTTAGCTCAAGTTTTTCTTCTTTGGTTAAGTTGTAAAACTGCTTCTGGCAGTTAGTTTTTCTTGTGTATTCTCTCAGAGTATATGATGTACACTTTGTAACACACAACACGATAGATAGTTAATAAGATCAAGAGAGAGAGTCGGTTTTTTGCTTCGATCGAGATTAGAATAGAGAATTCTCAGATCAAAGAAGCAACAATCTGCTTCATCTCATCTTGGTTAGATTGTAACTTTCTGATTTCATAGTGGATTTGTCGACACTCCGTGCACGTAGGTCACATTGGCAGAACCACGTTAATCTCCTGAGTTTTCTTGATTGCATTGTTACTGCATTTCATCAGCCATAAGAGTTATCATAGCATAATCACATAAGCATGTGTATTTTGCAATTTTATGTGATGTGCTAGTAGTTTAAGGTGTATAGTTGTATTGCATAGCAACTGTTCGATAGATTGTTTGATTGGGAGGATTGTAGTTCATATCATTCTTGATCTAAATCTCAACAAAGACGTTTTTCATTTATCTATAGTAAGGAAGTACATTCACAACCCTAGACATCATCAGTTACTCCAATTTAGAAGTGAACAAAGATTTAATTTATGAGGAAAGTCATAAGGTAATTTGGATAAGAAGGTGCACTACCTTAAAAATAGGGATATTGTACTTGTAAAGGTACAATGGAGCGGTCATGACCACGAAGAAACTACATGGGAGCGTGAGGACGAACTACGCACCAAATATCCATAATTTATTACTCACGATGTGTCATAAATTTTCAAGGCTGGTTGTTTTTCAATAGAGAGTAAGATGTGAGACCCGGTAAATTTTATGACGTTTATTATTAAATTCATTCTTGTGGTAAATAGCTTGTTTTCTGACCATAATGTTTGTATTGTGATAAATTTATGACTTTTATTATTAAATTCATTCATTTTACTACATTATTGGAACAAGTCTGATTTATTTTAAGGGGGAAAATCTTAAATAATCATATGTAGAAGTTTTATATTAATATTAGACTCCTCGCAAATTTATACTAATTCTAACCTTTTTGAACAGTAATATAAACACATTAGACAAAAACACCCCATAATTTTCCCCGTCAAACACTCACCAGCCCTATCTCTCAATTCCTCTAACCCAGGACCCTACTCTATCCCCTGAAATCGAAGAGAACCCACCCCTCTTACAGTGAAATCAAAGAAGAAAATTGACATGGTTCTCACAAGGGCGGCGTGAAGCATCCTAGGAGACGTACCGGCAAGGAAAGTGAGGCGAAGGTGCGGTGGAATTCGACGGTAGTGAATGCACGGGCTGAAGATGTGGATGTGGTAGTGGATGCAATAACTTCTAATATTGTGGCGGAAGAGGCGCCGGAGCAGCGTTCTGAGAGGCACAACAGCAAGAAAACTGAGACCGAGGCTCATCGGACTGCGACGGTAGAGGACGCAGGGCCTGATGATGTGGCGGAGGCAGAGGCGGAGGCACAATAGGTTGATGGCGCAGGCAGCGCCGGGGCTGATGATTTGGGCTAAGTCACCTACTGTACATGTAACATGGCCTGAAAAAATACATAAGAGATGTCTTTTTTTTCTAAATGTATTGTACTGATTTTGCACTGAATTTATGCCGTTGCTTGGTATTATATGATAGTTGTCACATATTTTTTTGCAAGGATTAGATGGATACTAAAATGATCATCTACTAGCTAGTTTGAAGAGTTTCTGTAAGCCACATTTATGGATTATATGACTTTTTGTTTGTTAATCGTGGCAAATGTATGAGTCTTGAGTGTTTCTTGTGGCAAAATCATATGACTTCCTGTTTGTTTTTTGTGGTAAATTTAGTTCTGACCATAATTTGTGAAATTAGATGCTTAACTTGGATTTGTGGTAAATAGCTTGTTTTCTGACCATAATGTTTGTATTGTGATAAATTTATGACTTCCTATTTGTTTTCGGTGGCAAATGTATGAGTTCTTGTTTGTTTCTCGTGGTAAATTTATATGACTTCATGTTTGTTTTTCGTGGCAAAATCAGGTTTGACCATAATTAGCTGCTATATTCTACTTAAAATTAGATGATTAACTTGGATTTGTAACAAATAACTTGTTTTGTTTTTATATTTTTTCCCTTTCCTGTTTGTAATTCATTCCCTTGATACGCCACTCAATTGCCAATTGCCATTGTGTAGAATCAAATCTCTAGTATATATTTCTAGGAAGACTGATTTAGATAAATCGACATGTTTTTTGGCGGGGTGAGGTGGGAGTGAGAGTCCGGAAGGGAGATAATTTGGTCTCAAGATGTCATATGTTGTACACAATGACCAAAGTATCCCGATATATCATTGAAATATCACCGACATATCTATTTCCAGAGCTATCAATACGATAGTCCACTACCACATTTTTTTGAAAAAAATTCAGCGATATATCGCTAAAATATCGGTGATATCGGTAAATGTCGATATCGGTGGAACAATGTACAATTTTGTTGGAATTTTGCCTATATTTTGCCGATATATCGGAAATATCGGTTAAAATCGATATTTTTTCACTTTACACTTGTTGGGAGGTGATGGATTGATGTTAATTTGCAGATGTTGGCATTTAAATGGCTATTTTCATAACTACTATTGCCATTTGAATGACTATCTTCATAACAACTCTAATGTAATAAACTGGTATTAGTACTGCTTAGATAAAGATGGGGCATCTGTTCCATTTGAGCCTCATAGGTCATCATTTTAGTACTAGTAAGTATTAA
>JAUEKW010000029.1:257304-268045 GCA_032274785.1 Ajuga reptans
TATCAATCCAAAGTTATAATTTCATATTAAAACAAGTAATACTTTTTGCCAATTAAGTAATACCTTTTGGCATAAAAATAATATTTTTTTAACCGAGTAAAATTACCCTACCCATTGCATATAAAAAAATCCATTCAACGGGGGCATATAAGTTTTTGCCTTCCATTTCATATGAGGGATGAGAATAAAACAGTGATAGACAAAAATAAAAGGACGAAGCTGTTAAGAGGTGGGGCCCAGAAGTCTACATAAATAACTCGACGCCGTTTGCTTATGAATTTGACAGAATTGGTGATCCCTCTGATTTTTAAAATTAAAAGTGTTAATTTGATCCAATTTTAAAAAAAGAGGGTATAATTGAATCATGATAAAGTTGAAGGGTCTGATGAAATATTACAGATCTAGCCTTTTCCCCAGAATTAACGCCGAATAAAATAGTTGGTTTCTTGCATATCCATCCCTTGTTTTAAACTAAATTCAAATTGCGCCACAGCACGTGCGTGTATACTAATAATACTAAATACGACAATAATAAGCCTACAATAATAGCCTCTCTCTCTCCTCTCTCTGCAGATCTGTGATTAGATAGAGAGGTGCTCACTTTGCACTCTCTGCCTCGGCTGTCACGTCAGTTGATCAATCTTCATCTACGTATTGATGGTTATTACTGAAACCATTTTCATCTCCTTTTATCAGTATCTGTGATTCTGGTCGCAAGTTGTGATGTTAAAATGCATTTTGATGATGGAGAATTTTTTCTTCTTGTTTTGTTTGTTGTTCTGTTTTGACTTTTTTATCTGCTTGGAAATTGAAATGCATATTTTCTTTGCCCTAACTGTATTTTGTTGTCTTGTTTAGATGACATATTAAAGAGAAAATAAAAACATTGAGCGACAGAAGAGGATAGAAAGGAGAAAGTCATAATGTGGAAGTTGAAAATCGCGGAGGGATCAAGCCCATGGTTGCGGTCAGTTAATGGACATGTCGGCCGCCAGACGTGGGAGTTTGATCCCAATCTTGGGTCTCCTGAAGAGCTGGCCGAGATCGAGAAGCTCCGAGAGCAATTCCGTAGTCATCGTTTTGAGAAAAAGCATTCTGCAGATCTTCTCATGAGATTTCAAGTTCAGTGAGGCGAATATTTAACTTCATAGCTTACTGTTGTTTCCATTTAATATTCATGATCACCTATAGTTTATTTTCAAGAGGCCTGAAACTTATGGCAAATTAATAATTACAAATTTGATTATAGTATTTGTGGGGTTTTAGTTTTACCTATATGATGCAAAATTGCTTAACCTGTGAGTACATATTACACAATCAAAATTTGTTCGTGAATCATGAAATGAAAGACAAGATTATTGGTTTTCCAGTGCTGATTCCTAACATTCAACTGAATCTTATTGTGTGGCGTGAATCCATTCCAGTAACAAAACAGTGAATGAAGATTTCATAAATAGTAATTGACTGTCTGTTATTCTTTTGTTGTCTTATTTATGCTTGCTAAGGCTACCCTATGTGGACAAAATAGTAGGAACCCCTTGAGAATCTAGTTATGTGCTAAGTATTGATTGCTACTTGTAGTTGTTTTAATATAGTGAAAAGGTCCGACTTGAAATCATTATTGTCCTTGTTGTATTAGATATCCCTGTTTCTTTTGCATTTTCAGTCTGTAACTAAAACTATTTTGGCATTGTCAAAAAACGAGATGTTATCGTGATCGCCCACGTCTTTTGGTCTTTTTCCTCAGTGAAACAATATATTAATTACTGATTTGGTTCTTAAGAAATGAAAGTTATACATCTGACATCATGCTCATAGACAAATTTGCAAGTCACTGGAGATCTTGTCAAATATGCTCTTTCACAAACGTTAAACTGCCTTGTGCAAAAGCATCTTTAAAAGCCACTATACATCAAGTTTGAGTTTCATAGCTCTTCTCACTAATTAAGTTCAATCTTAACCCACTTCACTATTATTTCAATTGGCTAGACTGTGGCATAGTTTGTACCTTTCTTGTTCTTCAATTCTCAACTGGAAATAGAATGCTCCCCTTTACAATAGCAACTTCTCCTGCAAACTGTAAATATTGACATGTGTGTTTGGTTCCATGCATTTAAATGTTGGTTCTCAGCAATCTAAAGTTCGTCTAATGAGGCTTACAAGATTTTATTGTTGGTCTCTGTAATCTCTGAGTACTAACTGTTGGCTGACTTGCAAATATAAACTGATTATTTTGACATGTTTATGAAACTAATTGAGGGACTAACTCTTCAGTTTCCATAATGTAGTTCTCAAAGGAGAACCCAGGCACAACAAATTTGCCTCAAGTAAAAGTGAAAGATGTGACAGATATTACAGAAGATAAAGTAGCCAATACATTGAGGAGGGCCATCACTTTCCATTCAACTGTGCAGGCTAATGATGGTCATTGGCCAGGAGACTATGCAGGTCCAATGTTTTTAATGCCTGGCCTGGTAAGTGCTGACTTTGATGTTTTCTTAGGTTCAATATACACTTGGACTGGGCTGCGGAGTATTTTAAGTCTTTAGAGATAGAACATACAAGGTTAAGAGAGATAGAGCATAGGTGAAGAGTGAGATAGACTTTGTCTTCCCATGTACTCAAAATCCCCAAATTGAGAGATAGAACATGCAAGACTGGGGGATGTAGTTTGGACTCTCCATGTTTGCACCCTTTGAAGCCCACATTAAATTGCTTGAACATAGTGAATAGACATGAAGAATGTCAGGAAATAAATCTATTTATTTTATGTGCTTCGTCATTTTATATATGTATGATTCTCCTGTTTGCAAACAGAAGGTGGTTTTCCTTGGAGTTCTAGTAACAGACCTATACTATCCTTTAATATATCAAATGCTCTGTCATTAGCCATATATCTGTGTTCTCTGAAGATGGAATTCCTGAACTGGTCAGCAATTTTTAAGTATGGAGGCAGTGAATTTTAGGAATATTGATTTAATATCTTTCAATAACATAGCTTTCAGTCTTCACCTTTTCTTTTTTTAAATATTTTTTGGGACAGGTAATCGCGTTATCTGTTACTGGGGCACTGAATGCTGTATTAACAAAAGAGCACAAACATGAGATTTGTCGCTATCTTTACAATCATCAGGTGACGACTCTATGCAGCATATAATTAACGGTGGCTTGCTTCTAGAGTGTGCCAAAGCTATCTATTAGTTTTATTGATACCCTGGACCTTTAAGGAACAACATATGTTAACTGCTATATATGCTGTGCAGAACAGAGATGGTGGTTGGGGTCTGCACATTGAGGGTCCAAGCACCATGTTCGGTTCTGTTTTGACCTACGTTACTTTGAGATTGCTTGGTGAAGGAGCAAATGATGGAGATGGTGCAATGGAGAAAGGACGAGATTGGATTTTGAGTCATGGTGGGGCAACTGCAATAACATCATGGGGAAAGATGTGGCTCTCGGTTCAGCACTCATCCTTTACATTACTGTTTATGTGATTTGTTCAAAGTGTAACGCACCCTATATACGGGAACATCTGATTGTTTTTCGTTTTTCTGGTTTGCTTTTGTCGTTTAGGTACTTGGGGCATTTGAATGGTCTGGAAACAACCCCCTGCCGCCTGAGATATGGCTTCTTCCTTATATAGTTCCATTCCACCCAGGTACCGTTTGCTATTATGTAATTTTTTGCGGTTCTTCCTTTTCTGTTTGTGTTGTAATTGATGGCACAAGTACAACTCATCTAAATGTTTCCTATCCCACAAAGTTAGCAATATAAACTTAAATGACTTAGAATGCTTGCTTTCTGCATTATGTCTGACCTTCATCTAAAATTGAGAAGATTAAATAGGTATTATTAAAATCATATAAGTTTAGAGATATTATATATCTTTAATCTGGCAGGGTACTCTTTTTCCATTATTCATTTAGGGAACTGATGGTTACCTAATACAATACAAGTGTGACATTTTCTTAACGCATTATTTGTTATACCTGAGACTCTGGGCCCTAAGAGAGAGTCTCAGGAAGTTTTGTAAGTATGTTTTATTTGTATTATACGTTCAGTTATAGTGAATTAAGTTAACAGGAATTGGCAAATATTTTACTTGAATATATGTTATCTCAGCTTATCTATAGGTTGTCAATCTGAAAATGCTCTCTGGTCTCATAAAATTTTCAAAGTCCTTCCTAGGGAGAACATTTTTTACCGATTAGATTCGTTCTGCTTTAATATCTTGCAATAGTGCAATGTGTCTTTTTGAGGGTTTGTTTGGTTCAATAGAAAGTTATTCACTGTCATGTGTTTGTGGCACTTTTTATTGCATAATAAATAGAATAATTTTTTTTTTTCAGGAAGGATGTGGTGTCATTGTCGGATGGTTTATCTTCCTATGTCCTATTTGTATGGGAAAAGGTTTGTTGGCCCAATCACACCCACAGTTCTTTCACTGAGGAAGGAGATTTTTACAGTTCCATATCATGAAATAAATTGGAATATAGCTCGCAATGAATGTGCAAAGGTTGGTAGATTACGTATAAACTGGTGTGAGTGGGTTTTAGATGACAATTATATATTATATTTCAGAGGAACTCATATGTTTTAAAATGGAATCCAATCTCTCTTCTCAAGAAAGTGTTTTGTTTGTAATATATATAATCTCATTGTGTGTCTTCACTGCAGGAAGATCTATATTACCCACATCCACTTGTTCAGGACATACTTTGGGCTACTCTTCACAAAGCTGTCGAACCTGTTCTGATGCATTGGCCGGGAAAGAAGTTGAGAGATAGGGCTTTACGGGTTGTTATGGAGCATATACATTATGAGGATGAAAACACTCGCTATATATGCATAGGCCCTGTAAACAAGGTATATTTTGATATTTATAGTCCTTTATGAAGGTGAATTGCAAAAGCCTGTAAAATTGTAGAATCTGAAACAATAAAAAAGATTTAAGCAGACATTTTAGAGACATGTCATGCATCTATCATGGATTTGGTTGTGTTTCTGTACATGAGTATTGCGATTCCCATGATTTCCTTCATTGATTTGTCAGGTTGAAATTTCTCATGCAGGGCATTATCTTTGTCAATAGAACAGAAATCCATATGGGAAACCTCTTCCCATTGTAACTTTCACATTTTTGTTGATAAAATTTTGTTTCTTATAAAAAAAAATGTCCTTCATTACATCTTGGTTGTTTCTTCGTTGATTTCACCCAACAGAATGCAATCTAAAATAATGCAATTGCTGAATACTGCTCCCACTTCCCATGTCACATCTTCATAATGAAATTTCAGGTGCTAAATATGCTTTGTTGTTGGGTGGAAGATCAAAATTCAGAAGCTTTTAAGTTACATCTTCCAAGAATCAATGATTACCTGTGGGTTGCAGAAGATGGCATGAAAATGCAGGTTGGTTTCTGAGTATATACATCTGTATTGTAACTTTATATTTTCCTGTAACATTATCTTTTTTCATGATTCGTCTACAAGAACATCTTGCCTCCAGTCCAATGATAGGCATAACCACACAGGGTCATCGCATGTAGATTACGGAGTCAAATTTCATTTTGACTTTTCCTTCTATTCGAAGAAGCTTGTATCTGTAACATGTACCATCTGTTTACATACACAACACTCAGGCGTAGCTTTTTCTGTGCTGCAAACTGAGTTTTACATCTGTGTAATGTTGCATCTGTGCCTTGAGTCCTTTACCATGTATCTCTCGCTCCTAAATTCTACATTCTTTCTTAGATATAAATAGCTGAGGCACTCCACAAGAATTTCTGGAATATTTTATCCTCCGAAATGCTGGAACAAAACATGCAGGCTTTAGCAGGAACAGCAAGGCCTGATGCTGATCTCTTGCCTTAACCTGACCTGAGAACCCAACCTCAGAAAATCTTTAACTAGGATATGCAAAAAAAGAAAAGGAAAAAAAATATATTAATGAGGTTCCATTATAATCTAGACGACAAGAAGCTGGGTGGTTGCTTAAAAACCCTGCAGAAGGATGAAAAAATAAGGCCTGGAGAGGGGGTTGAGTTGGAAATAAAAACAATGAAAGAGGAAAAGAATCCATGAATTGAAACAAAAAAACAACATCAACCAAGATAATGCAATTAAAAAGTTAACAAAGAAGAAATAAGGGGAACGCCAAGACCTATACCCTACTTGCTCTGAGTTCATTGACAAAGTAGCGGAGATAATGATATGATTTGGTTGTATCTTTTAATAGTTAGGATATGTTTGATTTGTTACCTTTTATTTGTTCGGTAGTGAGTATAATACTGTTGGGTAATATTCAACGAGATATGAGTATTGTGCTTTAGTTGTAGGAATGTCTCCTCTCGTTACGCCTCATCCCTTTGTAATTATTCATTATTATTAATAAAATCATTTGTTTCCTACCTTAAAGAAAAAGTATATTACTGTTAGGATTCTAGATTTGAGCTACTAGTATACATAGGTGTTTTAATTAATGTTTTAGGTGGTTGATTTTTAATATTAAATAAAAACGGGTTTTATTCCCAAATTGTCACTCTCTGGGTGTTCTCAAAATCAACGGATTTAGACTTGTGTAAATTATTTAGTCCACTCGAGAGAGGGTTGGCTGGGTCTAAATTATACGTGCCTTCCTTGTCGTTGCGTGCTTAACTAGGCAGATTTTTAAGATATGGAAGATGCTACCTTTTGCATGAGGCTAGCTGTGCTGGGTTTTTATTCTATTCAGCTGTGGCAATCTTATGTTTCAGGGATACAATGGAAGTCAGTTATGGGATACAGCCTTTGCTGCTCAAGCCATAATTTCAACAAAGCTTGTAGAAGAATTTGGCCCAACTTTAAGAAAAGCACATACATACATAAAAAATTCTCAGGTGCTTGAGTGTTCCTTTATGCTATTTACTATATCTTTTTACTTTATGTAGTTTCAATTTATATTTTATGGTGGTTTTCGTATAATTTTCTCATCTTTGGCGTTACAGGTGTTAGATGATTGCCCAGGCAATCTTGACTTTTGGTATCGTCACATTTCCAAAGGTGCTTGGCCGTTTTCAACTGCAGACCATGGTTGGCCAATTTCAGATTGCACCGCTGAGGGACTAAAAGTATGAGTTCAATATGAAGGGTTTTAGCCTCTGTGTGTATGTTTACTTCCCTCCTCATACTTGTGTGATTCGTACAACTAACCTGGGTAATCTTTGTTTGTAATTTCAGGCAGCTCTGTCACTGTCAAAGTTACCAGCTGACACTGTTGGCGAGCCACTGGATGCAAAGCGGTTATATGATTCTGTGAATGTTATTCTTTCACTACAGGTACTAAACTTCTGCAATTGGACATTATTGACTTGATAATTTGAACCGCAATTTATAAGGTATATCAGTTGGAAAATTCACTATTTCTTTGGTTACATCACAATGAAGTGATTATGTGGAAAAGATGATGTCAGAAATATGGAAGTGAACTTACTTCCATTGAATTTATGACTTTCTAGGCTTGTTGCAACTTCTACTACTTGGGACATTATCATGTAAACTATAGTTATCAATCAAATGTTTATCATGGGGTGTGCTATCCTGTTATATGGTGTGATTATGGATGAAAGTGTCATGTCGTTTTTTGTCGCAATCTACTGAAATAGGATGACATGTTACTTCAAGCAGCTGTAAAGTTCTATGGTCACAGCCGAGAAGGAGACAGTTACTCTGACGACGTGCATAAGAAGATTCACTATGAATGTGGATTGCATGATTTAGTCAAGCTTTATTATTGTTCTACCTTTTATCATTGGAAAGGATGTAACTTCACTTGCAATTTTTTGGTGGGTCAAGAGAAGTGATTTAGGTATGTTATATTGGAAAAGTGGATGATGTTGAGTTACTAGATGGATTGAGATTGAGATGAACTGATGTTGAGCTTGAACGCACACTCAAGATATTGGACTGTTTATTATGTGTTATGTTCTTTGGACATGTAAAAATGCTTATAATAATAAATCTAGCTTTGCTATAAGCCTTAAGTGATGAAATCTGTACTATTCTGTTTCACTCATAAATAAATAATTAATAGGAAAAAAATCTCTATTTACTAAAATTTTCGAAGTTGAGAACCGGAATTTTTTTAAAACTCCCATTGCATCAAATATCAGCAGTAAAGCAACAGAAGTTTGATATGGATCTCAGGATGCCTTTGTTTAGGCATGCGCATTTAACTTTTTTTTATTTAATCATCCTCGAGCGCATCTAAAATATCTTGTCTTATAAATATTTTTGCAATCCTTTCGCAATGTTGAGCAAACATTCTTGGCGTATTTTGCAGAATGAAGATGGAGGCTTCGCAACATATGAACTGACACGGTCCTATAGTTGGTTGGAGGTGGGTTATTTTACTTGTATAACTTACCAACAAGATTTTTTCAGTTAGTTACTCTTATTTTATTTTCTTTAAATACCAAGAACTTTGAATCCCTGGTCTCTTAATGTCCACATATTGGTTGTCTTGAGCAGTAACAATATCTGGAACTGAACGTCAAGTAACTGAATTTAAGGTTCTAATGTTTGTTACTGCCATAGTGAACCAATTTAAGCTCTGGATTGTCCTTCTTACATTCTGTACAAAACTTGCTCGTTATGCTGTTCCTCTTTTCTTTTTATTTTATTTTATTTAAAGGGGGTCTTGTCCAACTTATATATACTTTAGGCAACATCTGGTAGATAATAATGCTAAGCTAGTGCATGATATGGTCAGCCAGTCATAGAATTTTATGTGTTTTTTATGATTTTTTAGCCGAACTAATTTTTTTTTATTAATACATTCTATACAAACTCAACAAATTATCATTTATGAGATTTTGTATGTTTTTCTCGCAGCTGATCAACCCTGCTGAAACTTTTGGTGACATTGTCATTGATTATCCGTAAGATAGCTCTACTTCTGGTTTTGCCTACTACCCCACCCCTTATCCTTTCTTTGCCACGGTGTTTTATTAAAATCACTGAGAAGGTATATTAGTTTTAGTGTCCTAGCTTTTCTCTCTAACTTGAAAACCTTTTTCTAATGCATAAAATTTTGAAAAATCACATTAGACGGTCTAACATGACAAATTTTGGCACACAAAGCCCCTATACTCCAGCTATAGATGAGTTGGTACCTAGCATTACCTTCCAGTAACCACTTAATCAATTTGGACTTCACTGACTTGCAGCTATGTTGAATGCACCTCGGCTGCTATTCAAGCATTAACGGCATTTAAGAAGTTATATCCTGGGCACCGAAGAGAAGAAGTGGAACGCTGTATTGAAAAAAGTGCGAAATTCATTGAAAAGATTCAAGAAGCAGATGGTTCATGGTAAGTTTCCGGTTTCTGTCATTTGCCTCTTGCAATCACTGGAGCATGAGTTGGATCTGGTAACATGCAGCTGCATATTTTAAAAAAATTCCTCATTTATCGGTGGGCCTGTTTGGTCACCATTTTTATTCTCAACATGGTTTGACGCTGATTTATTTTAACTAGCAACCAATAATCCTGTAAGTCAAAACTTTGTTGCAGGTATGGTTCTTGGGCAGTTTGCTATACTTATGGAATATGGTTTGGTGTAAAAGGCCTCGTGGCATCTGGACGAACCTTCAGCAATAGCTCTACCATCCGCAAGGCTTGTGATTTTCTGTTGTCCAAACAGCTTCCTTGTGGTGGTTGGGGCGAGAGTTATCTTTCATGTCAAAACAAGGTCTAGAATTTCTAAATTAGTCCTTTGTTGGTCATTTTATTTGATGATGCTCAAGTGTGTGACCATGTTTAGTATCTGAAAAATGCATGTTTGCTGCTGATAAAATGAGGTTCCAATTGCTGGTAAGTGTTTATCTGTGTGACCATGTTTATCAGTGTGCTGCTGATGATATGAGATGTCCCAATTGCTTAGTGCTTCATATTGTTCTGAAATGTTCAACTCTCCAGAATTAAGAATGAACTGATCCGGATTAACCAACCACAGTTAGCTTCCGACAAACTGTATTCCACAATTAATGTAAATTTTATTTATTCTTTTCTCTGTATCAAGTATTATCAATTTAAAATTTTGAGGTACTAGTGATGAGAAAAAAGCAGAAAGTCAGAGACAAAGATGAAACTTTAAGTTTTTCCTTCCAAAAACTCTTAAAATTTGGAGTGATGGCACAAATGAGGACCGAGCCTAAAGCTAATGGTTTAGGCATTGCAAGTTGAGCTCTTGATTAATATTTTCTTCCGTGTGTGAGGAAAAATACTTTAACTGGGGTACATATCTCATAACTGCACTGAAAAATATAGTTTCGCTTTTTGGCTGAGTTTCTGAAATTGGTTATGATGCGATACATTTTCAGTCATATTATGAGAATAGAGGAACTACGGAGCTGCATTAGTAAAGTAATGTTTCATCTGTTCAGGTTTACTCAAATCTAGAAGGCAACAGGTCTCATGTGGTAAATACGGGCTGGGCTTTGTTGTCTCTCATTGATGCTGGGCAGGTAATGTTCATCCCCACTGTGTCACCATTTGCTTGACCATTTCATACTTTCAAGTTTCAACTAGTAGGCTTGAAAAGGAGAACCTCAACCTGAACCTACGTAAACGCAAACTTGTTGATAGTTTATTCAAATTGACGGCCAATGGTAACTCATGTTTCTATGGGGGTGTTTGTTTTAAGTTTAGCTCGGATGGATTTCGAATGTTAAAATACTCAATTCCTGTTTGTTTTGAGATTTA
>JAUEKW010000029.1:322900-335444 GCA_032274785.1 Ajuga reptans
TTCAAGGGTAACGAATCTGATCTTTATAATATTCGTGTTTCGTTTATTTTGTTTTACATACGATTGGTATCCAACAACGATCCTAGGAACAGATCTGGGCAGATGTTCTCGAGAAGGTTGTCTCGGCCGAGATCCTTATGCGTCTCGGCCGAGACGTTCTGGGAACAGATCTGCAGATGTTTTCGAGATGGATATCTCGGCCGAGATCCTTGTGCGTCTCGGTCGAGACGTTCCGGGAACAGGTCTGTGAACGGACCGCCTTTAACGGCGCGATCCATCAATTTGTCCTCAAATTAGTCACCTAGGTATAAATTCAGTCGGAGGTCACTAATTTCGCGCCACGTCAGCAACTCCGGCAAAATTAGTGACCTCAGACGAGATTTATCCTCAAATTAAACAGTTTTTTAAACTTACAGGACTAAAATTGAAAATACGCAAGATATAGGATTTTTTCTGGACTCGCCCTAAGTTACAAGACTAAAAAAGAAATTTTCCCTGATTGCTGTCAACTTGGAAATAAATAAAATATTAATTAAAAAAAAAAAAAACCTTATGTGTATTTGTATAGCTTTCCAATTATTTGATTGCGTATATTGAACAAACAGTATGGTTGGACATCAAGGCAACTAATAATGTCTGGTAAATTAACATATATCCTTAAGCAGATAAAATAATAAAGGAATTATCTTATCTTTAATTTTACCACTTTTAGCAGTTTTCATGGACGGGAAAATTCTTCCAGTTTCCAATTGGGACGGTTCTCCTTTATTATATAGTAGGATTAGAAGAATTCATTTTATATGTTTCTCCAATATTTTTAATATAATTTAATAATTATAATCTCATCTAATTATAAACTCTAATATAATTCTGTACAGTTTTACTTTTATGTGATTGCAAAGGTTGCATTTACAGTATAATGCTTTTCATCTTCATATATTTTATTATACGTGTTCAATCAATAAAATCATTTACAGCACATCTATGTTAACATTTTAATTTTTTTAATATAAATATAAAGGATCCATTTTATTTTTTCGCATTGAATCACTTAAAACATTGGAGTGGCTCTGGATTTACTCTCCTCCCATCTTCCGAGCTTTTCTTCTTTACTCTATTTTCCATAAATCCTAAGATTCTTACATCAGCTACATTATCATTTTAAGCTTGTTTATAAAGAGAGAAAACAATGCACCATGAAGATATGTCTGGGATGGACAACGTAGTCTTTTTATTCATTTTTCCATCGATTAATATTAAAAAAAAAAAAAAAAAAAAAAAAGTTGCATAAGAAGTAAGAACACTATATACTGGCCTCCCCAAACATAACTTCTTGGTTCATTGTTCTAAAATGATAATGTAGTTGATGTAAGAGAGCATGAAAGTTCCCTCCAAAAAAACAAAAAAGAGAGCATGAAAGAAAACTCGGGTAGAGGGGTGTTTTTCTTTACTTTAACTTTTGATAACGTGATTTTGAGAAGAGATTATAGTAAAATTGCTTTTAATGAAAAGTATGTAGTGTTTGAGAATAAAGTGGTTTTAATCAAATCTATATATTGTGGTGTTTGATATGAGTAGCTTTGAACTTAAATATAAGAAGAATAGTTATGTAATAATTTTAAAATAAAAAAAAAGTTTATGGCAAAAGTTGCTTTTTTCAGCAAAAGCTATAATACAAAACTAGGGATGTTAAACGGGCTAGCCCTAGCGGTTTTGGGCTAGCCCTAGCAATTTTCGGGCTAAGTCGGGCCACGATTTAGTCGGGCCATTTTTAACGGGCCAAGATATGGTGAACCTAACCCTAACCCTATCGGTTTTCGGGCTAACCGGGCCACTATCGTTCTTCACTGAAAACAGATTATACTAAGAAGAATAAATACTAATACACTGTAAATTAGTATAGTGAATGATTTGTAATCTTTTCCTACATATTGGCTGTAAATTGTGGTCAGTAAATAATTTTTTCCTGACATGTAGTTCTGCAATTATTTGGGGTTGATTTTAGTGTGTATGCAAATATTAAAAAGAAAATGACGGAGTTTAACTGTGTTTTGATTGGTGATTTAATTTTGTCTACTGTGTGGGCAATGCAATGCCATGCAGGTGGTGGGGTTCTCTGGAGTTCAAAAAGCTTTGAGCTGTGTAATTTTACTTCTAATGATGGTTTAGACTTTAGAGAGAGAGAGAGAGTGTAATGATAGTTTAGAGAGAGAGAGTTTTTTTTTAATGTAAAGTGGGCTCAAGGATGTTGATGATTGTAATGGGCTGGGCTTTTCCTCTTTCTTATATATAAATAGAATTAGAATTTAGAAACTGGCAGTGGCAAACTGCTCGCACACTCGGTTAACCGGGTCATCCCGGATAAATCGCGAGCCAGCCCGGATAAACCGTGGGCCAGCCGGTCCGGGCCAAAAAGCCCAAGTACTTAAACGGGCTGTAAAATGTGAGTTCTAAACCTACTATTTTTCAGTTAAACGGACTAGCCCTACAGATTTCGAGCTATTGTAACATCCCTATACAAAACACTATATTTTAACTTTTCAAAAGTTAGAAGTTGAAAAGTACTTAAAATAAGTAAGAAAAAACACTCCTTTAAGTCATACAAAAAATAAGGGCATTTTAGTATTTGCTTAATTAATTACTTTTTTATTAAGAGGGGAGTGAGGTGAAATTAACGACCATCGTCATCCATTTCCAGTTTAATAATATAATAACCTTAATACACAATGAGCTTAGCTTAGCTATGATGATATTGAAGATTATCTTGGCAGGTAAAAAACAAACTTGTGTTCCGTCACAATCTAATTATAATGGAGATACATGAGCGGTCTCGTTTAAGAAGAGACAACCAAACACATAGTTGTAAAAGTCGCTTCCTCTAACTATTCTTCCTCCTCCGATCACGGCTTCACTATCATATTTGCATGCACGGCTACAATCTGGGCAATACGTTACCTGCAAAGGAATACGTTATAGTCCGGATCCTCTATTTCACTCTCTTTCATCTTCTACTACATTACTTTTAATTTGTAGCCTCATTTATACAAGTGCCGTGTAAAAGTTTAGTAAAATCACAAAAACTACCCCCAAAGTTTACCACAAAAACACCGTCTCTTTTGACATTTATTTGCTTTTGTTGGGCGTGTTTGATAGAAAGAATAAAACCCTTGGGGAGGTGATTGTAACACTTAAAAGGGGGTATATGTAATTTCAATACATTATACGGTTGTTCGGTAAAAATGTTGAACATCAGAGTAGCTTGGGCAATTTCCCTTGAAAGTTATGCGTACCTCCAATAACTTAGGCTGATAATGAGAGTCAAGCATGACATCGACACCATACATGGCTCTAGATGTCGGAGACTGCATTTCTGGATGCACCGCAGCAGCAGCGTCGAAAACAGATCTGATCATTTGTTTAACTCTCAGATGGATATCCAACCACTCAACTGCAACATTAAGCATGGACGTCATACGAGTTAATATAAACAATCAAGCTACTAAGCAAATGAAATGTACGGAAATGAGAAGAGATTCGTACCATGATGTTCTTGTTCAAATTCCTTAACAAATTCCGATGTGTGCATGTGATTCAACCTTCCCCTGTAATTCTATAGAGCACAGAAAGCATAACCATGGCATGATTATGTAATTTTCTTCAATGTTCATACCACTAGAACTACTGGTCTTAGAACCAGAAATAACTAGGCTTATTCATTTGTAACACCCCTCCCTAGTGGGATGTTACTTCAACTAATTGACACTAAAACTTCTGGCAATTCTTAAAATAAATTGTAATAAAGAGAATCCTATATTGTATTTTTTTTTAATTTGTCTGTGTTGACATGAGTCGAAATATGTTTCAAGTTTATAAAAGAAAAAGAAAAAAAACTACAGAGGTTCTCTTTACCACAAATTAGATTATGAATTGTCAAAAGCTTTAGTCTTATTTAGTAGGAGTAACATCCCACGAGGGAGGGGTGTTACGTTACATTTCGATCAGAACACCAATCCGAACACAAACACGGATTAGTATTTTGTTTCACAATTACGGCTCCCTTTACTGAAGTTCATACTCCGAGGACTCCATTTAATTTTTTCTGGTGTACTCATTCCACTCTACTTTTACTAATTATGTTAAAACAAACACACATGTCCTGTTTCATGATTAAGAAGAATGGATTCCAGGCTCCTTCACGGACAAGGGGATGACATTAGAATAACCTTAAAGCTGAGTTTGCAGACCCAGCGGCAACAGGTAGAGTACTTACCATAACTGTAAAATGTGTCTCATATTCGAAAAAACTGTGCTGCTCCAAAGAGTAAGGGTTATTTGCCAACCTCACCTGTATAAAAATATAAATATAAATTATCGATACACTTACGGAGCACATCCATACCATCTCCTAAGAAAAGAAAAAAAAGAATGAGCATACCCAGAAAATATCTGCAAGGAATACTTCCAACGGGCTTATGCTGCGCACCAAAACAATGTAACGCAGGTCAAACTTTCTCCCTCTAAATAAAGCAGGGTGTTCAATATACTTTTGACAAATTTTTGGACCAGTCTCCATGAGACGGATAATTGCTGATAAATGTTGAGTCACAGTTGTATCAATAGTTCTTGCCATGTTCCATGGTTTTAAGATCCACAAGTTATCATCCCCATCTCTTTCGCGTTTGTAATAGTCTCCTATAAGTTGAGTAAGATGTGTTTCAAGATTATATGTTGGCTGGATCCATTGCGGTGCACCATGAGCCTATTCAGAAACAACATGGTTGTCAATATGACGAAGACATAGGAGAGAGAGTCGTGCAATTTATGAACTGAATTATGTTTAACATTATCAAACAAAGAACCTTCTCAACAGTTTCAGCTAAGTGATGTTTCATAACAAGGCACGCCTCGAAAGGAAATTGGTTAATGTATTGTTGATCATTGAGTCCAACTGCCTTCTTCATCTCCTCATCCACTTGCATGCTGGTCCATATAATATCTGCATTCTTTGGTTCCGTTGCTGCAGGTGGTACAATTGGAAACAAAATAAGTTACCAAAATCAAGATCAGAGAAGTATGTTAGTATAAAGACATTAAGGTAAGACACGTGAGACTTGAAAATAGAACATGTGTTTCATTCAAAATCCATCGTATGAACTCAAATACATACTGATAGCAAATTCTGGCCGTGTCAAAAATTCCTCGACTGAAGGTATATCAGTGTAAACTTGCAACGCAGTTCTATCACTATGAAGCAGATTACTAATTGCAGATGGCTTCTTTGGTTCTGGAGAAAACCTTGTTGAGTGCAATTTCATGCTGTATTTTTCATACTCCTGCAGAAACAACATGACAAAACTTAATGTTTAAACAAACATTCAAAATCATAGATGGTTTAGACCATAAATAAGTCTCATAAAAGACATACTCTAATAAAATAATTTTGAGGGGTATAGAACCACGCAGTAAGCCTGGCAGAACGTTGTCGCTCCTCCCCGATGCCAATCAGGTAATCCCGAGTACATTCATCACCTCTTTGAAGATTTTGTGTAGGCCAAAGGATTGAGTAACTGCAGAATTTTCTCTGAATATGAGTAACTTTTTTCAAAATTGAGGGATTAGTGGTCTTTAAGGTCACTTATGCTTTTGGTCCATAGCCAAGTCGCTTAAATAAAAAGAAAGGACTCCTCCTAATGGATCACTAGTTATGGATGATGCTGCGTAGAGATTCAGAGTATGCAAAACAGTGGATTATGAAGATACTCTCAACATAAAATGAGGCAACACAAGAAATGGTTCGATGAAAGAACCTCACAGCTGACTCGAGTTTACCCTCAGGCATGTACAGGAAAGGTGAAACTCTGAAATTGGCTTCATCGCTATGCCGCAAAGCTGAACCTAGTTCATCCATCACATACCTGAGAACAGTGCCAAACCAAACCTATGATTAGACAAGTACTAGCTATGAATAAAAATCAGAAAACAATAAAAACCATATTTACGGTCTCTAAGAAACATTATATCTATGATTCAATTCATTCTTGCACATGAGATCCCAAAGTAATGCAGTTTTGCCGTTTGCACAAGAACTGCCTCAGTATCTGTTACTTTTAAAATAAAAATAAGAATCAGTTCAATTAAAGATCATATAGCAGGAGGAGACTAGGGTGGCAGAACCTCAATGGATACATATTCCATTTCCACCTGACAACACACACCTTCATTTACAATTGTTCACCAAAGAGAGTGGTTGACGTAAGGGAAAAAAAAAAACAAATTTTATAACATAACAAGGTTTCATAAGGCAGGCAATATGATATTTTAGGTAATATTTCTGTCTCTAGCACTTGTATCATATTTGCTTTCTTCACAAGCTGATAATGAAGATTCTAAATTCAAATTGAACATATATCATTATCAAATAGCCCACTTGCAGAGAACAACAATAAATCAATAGCTTCTGCAGCTCTAGACATTTAGCTTGTGCAGACATCACATATGTCAGCCAGAATATATCCTGGTCAACAACAAACCAAGTCAACGTGTAGGCTACGCAAAAGAAAGGACCACTTTTTCCCTCGTCCACTAGGAGCAAAAGCTAGATTAAGGATTGGAGATAAATAGAAGAAAAGGGCTTGGGATCCATTAAGAGCTTTTGATAAATAAAAACTGCAAACAATGTTGCTAATGAAAGGGAGGGGCTTAATCTGCTTTTTCCCCCTATAACCTTCCAAAACTTTTACCAGACAACTATTCACCAATGCTTCACAAGTGGTACTTCTACAAGTATGTTGGTATAATTGGGTGTAGCCCTCAGGTAGATGCAGGGGAATGGCAAGAGCGGGTAACATGCTACATCATAATCTAATAAAAAATAGTAGCAATAAAATATCATAATTGCCACTCTCACCACTTGCACAGAAGAGTTGCTTTATAGCATTGTCATAGAAGATAAGCAAACTGACTAGCTGTGGTCAACCAATTGAAGTTCTCAACTGTTGCACCCACTTAATGGGCTTGGGTATTGGAAGCTTGGGTATTGGGAAAATTACTTTGCGAAATAGAGCATTACTGGGCAAGTGGTGGTGGCGATTTCAATAAAAAATGGAGCCTTTGTGGCATTGGGGGATCAAAAGTAAATATGGACTTCAAGAGAACAATTGGGGATGCATGCCTAGCTATTAGGACCACTTTCAGAGGCCCTTGGAAATTCATCTCCTGAGTGTATCCAGATTTCCTGAATCGGTGAAAGTACAAGTGAGAAGCGGTAATAAGGTACGTTTTGGGGAGGACATTTGGTTGGGTGAGTCCCCTCTTCTTTGTCAATTTCCATCTTTATACCGAATATCTTCTAGCCATAATGAGCCAATATCTTCAATTATTTCCACCCTTTCCTCTCGTCCATCTCTTTCTTGGGATTTGCACCTCTTTAGAAACTTGAGGGATGGTGAGCTAAATGAGTTATGTCAGCTGTTAGAATGGTTAGAAGGTGTCGGTTAAGTGAATCAGAGGAGGATATTAGGTTTTGGGTTCTAGACTCGTCCCGATCCTTCACATGTAAATCCTTCTTTGCGTCTTTTTTTCAGAATTTCAGTGCATCCTCTTTCCTTTGGTTCAAAACATTTGGAAGGTTCCTATACCTAAAAAAGTTCGGGTCTTTCTATGGTTTTTGGTTTTGGGTAAGATTCCTCCCTGTGACTTTTTGCAAAAACGCTTCCCAAGCGTCCTTTTGTCCCCAAGTTGGTGTTGTTGTGCAGGTGAAGCTCTGAAGATGTTAATCACTTATTTGTGCATTGCCCCTTCGCTCGAGGTGTCTGGAATAAAGCGTCGAACGAGTTGGAGCTGCAATGGGTCTTACCAGCTTCTGCATATGATTAATTATTAGCAAATTTGGGAGGATCTATCAGCAAGAAAGGGAAAGCTTTGTGGAGGATTATAGTCCCGGTCGTGTTTTGGTCCATTTGGTTAGAAAGAAATAAGAGAATCTTTGAGAATTCTAGCGAGTCTTTAGAGGATTTTTGGGACAGGATTAAATTTAGAGTAGATCTTTGGTTAACAAGTCATAAAGACTTTAGATTTGTTCATGTAGCGGACTTGGCTAGAGATTGGCGCTATGCTTTGTAATTGAAATTTTGTAACATGTGTAAGGGATTTCTCATCCCTTATACTCTACATCAATAAAATTTGTTTCTTATCCCAAAAAATAAAAAATTAAATAAAAACTTTTGCACCCACTTAAGGGCAAAGGTACACCAGGTGCTTCCTGATAGCGAGGAAAAAAAGTCTATCACAGACTCTTCGAATGATAGGAAGAGTAACTAATAGAGCCCTCAACAGTAAAATACCTCAGTAGCAATATATCTGTGGACTCCAACATTGAAACAATGAAACTCCCTAAAAGTAAAACCACGTGGACGTCCAAGGACCTTCAGTCATCTGACTTTTCAAGCACTGATGTCAAGGTAGAGATTATCCATTCAATAGCTACCAAAGTATAATGGTGCTAAAAATGTTCCCAAGCTATATATGTCCTTAGAATCCCGACACTACATGCTTCAAAAATCTAAAGATGATGCCATACATGCATTTTCAATGTCTAATCTCTAATGGATATATCTTTACAGGTCAATGTCACATCCCACTAATCACCAAATAAAACAACTTACGAGCAAGATCCTTCACGCAACTAAAGTCAGCAAACATAATGTAGATGTAGTAGCTTAACTTAGTGATAATGGATCTTTTACAAAAATAGGGTTTCATCCTGTGCTTCATTTGCACGTCGCATTCATTAGTAAAATGAAACATGGGATGAAACAGAAAATGCATTAAATCCAGATGCCAGTTCTCAAGGACAGGCATAATTGCTAATGCCATATCATATAAACTATGGTTTTACATTATAAGCATTTTAACTTCATGATATAGGAGTACTAAGGTCTATATAGGATCTAGTTTCCATAACATTCAAACCAAACCCTCTAGACAACTTCACATATCCTACATCCTCTATAGCACTATAATTACTTTTCCTAGATACCAAAAGCAAGAAGAGGAGAAAACGAAATTGTCTTCCTTTAGATACTAACACCACCCAGACATCATCAGTTTCACTTCACATGTATCATCATACTGAAGTTAGAATTAGAAGGCAAGCCTGGAATTTTCTGCAAAAACGTTTTAGCAGTATATAGGCATAGGCACCCACCTTCTGTGGTAGTTTTAATTTTGGAAACCATATCAAAGAAACAAGTAATCAGTTCTCTTTGCTTGTGATTGCTAAGGTTATTATGTTCCTGCGCCATAAGGTCTCTCACCCCTTTAGTAGTTTCTTGGCTACTACACATTAAACATTGTCCTAAATGATTATAGTTGTCTTAACTGATTTCCAGAAAGTAATACTAGTCAGTACATAACTATAATCATACTAAAGCATTTGAACACTAAGAATTCAGCCATACCAAACAGAAGTTTCATCAATCTTCTCTTCATCTGCTAGTCGATATGTCATCAGGTACAACCACATAGCATTGACAACACGATCAGTGAGAGATTCTCCAGCATTCAACTCAGGGAGGCGAGGTTTTAACATTGAATCAATAATGCTCTTCTCAGATTCCAAGATTTTGGAAGTACTGACCCCATTCAATAGAGAGAGAGAGGACAGAGTTTCAATAATATCTACAGCATTCTCTCCAAGAGGTCCGGGAATATCCACCTGTTCCAATGCTACTGTTAACATAATTGCAATTTTTATGGGGAAATCTAAGTAGACTTAATCTGACGAAGTTACCTCCAGAGAAGTTAAATTCATGAATCCTTTAAGATGTTTTAGCAGTTCACTAACTGAGTTTTCAATTAATGAATTTCCACGAAGATTCAAGTAAGATAGCATAGGCATTTCAATTGGAGAAAAGGCCTAAAAGGGCAGCAAGAATACAATGAGTAAGGAGATTAATCAAGAAATAGTTGATAGGCATTAAAAGCACAGAACATAAATTTGGAGTCACAAGAATATGCTCACCTTAGTTATGAGATTCTGGATGCACCTATTTGAAAGGTCAAGAGATGTAAGATTCCGCAATGGATGCTCACTCTGACCAGAACCTCCAGGGTTGTCTTTTTCATATAGTCTTCCACAGAATCCTAAGGCCCACTTGCCATAATTAGGGGTGAAACGGGAGTTATAAATTTCCAGCTCCGGACAGGTCAGTAGAATATCATTTTCTAAGTAGTTTGCACTGGAAAAAAGAAGACAGCTTACTATCTCCCAAATAATTTATACCGGAAATGGAAGCTTCTGTCAAAAGCCTCTACCCATGAGAAAATTCAAGGGCATGAACCCTAAATTTATTCTAATCAATTTTTCAAGAACATGAAAACTCACCCAGTATTCAACATCGGATTATAGTTCAGCCACAAAGCTCTAAGAGATTTAAATTGAGCCACCTCCTTTAACACAATCTCTGAGTTCTCGAGCTTATTTCCACGGAGACTTAGTGCAAGCAAGTTCTAACCAGAGAGAGTTAGCAAGACAATTAGAACACTCGTCAAGAGCAAAAGGATGATAAAATAACAAAAAGCATCCATTTTCGGTTCGATTTACGTGCTACTTACTACAACTACAAGATATATATCCCTGTGGCGTCCATAAGATCTGCAGCTTTAAAAACTCTTAAAAAAGAGCAAGAAAAGGGAGAATTTGGCATAGTTTCCAAGAGAATGAGACTGGATGTCGTACAAATTACTTATCATTCAAGAAATTTACATATTGCCATGTATCCTATGAATGAACTGGATTTCCACAAAATATTGGGACTTGAAGATAAAAATTTCATAATCACTTATAGAAGTGTTAATTTCAATTCTCCGTCCCAACCGAAAGAGCAGACTTACAGGAAATTTACTGGGCAAATCAAGAGAAACTAGTATAGCATCATCGATTTCAAGATCCTCAAGCTCCAACCACCTCACAGAATGAGTCCCTTCTTCTTTTACTCTGCAGAATTCTCTCTCAACAATTTCCACAGGACTTACTTTAGCATCATTTTCATCGCCTGCCTCGTCGCCCTCTGAATTCAAATCCAAGTCTACACACATTAATGCAGCCATCCTTTCCACCAATCCAGGAACCTCCTGCAACTGCAATAAAACTAAAATGAGAGAGAGAGAGAGGGCACAAGCAGAGAGCTTAACCTCGATCATACCATACCTGCTTATAAGCATTGGAAAGGCGAAAAGTCCAGGCATGGTCGACTAGAAAGACATCGGAATTTTTCCGAAGACAATCAGCTGTTAGAACAAGCCTCCTCTGCCTGCCATCTTCCACGGGCTCGACCTGGAAATAATTCCCGCCGTCGAAAGTGTCCGCAGTGAGCTTCTGGAAGAGCTTCCGATGCAGCAGCTGCGGGAGTCCCGACGCCGCAAGAAGGACGCCGTGAGCCTTCACGAAATCCTCGTAGGTCACAATTTCGGTGACTGCGGACGACATTTTACAGTACTGATGAAAGCTCAGGGTTTTGAGGGGTTTTGCAACGTTCTTCTTTTTTCTCCCTCTTTCCTTTTCTTTTTCTTTTTTGAAGCCCCTCTAGTATTTCACTAGGTTCAAATAAATCCCTAAATTATTTTTCTGTACAATGAGGTCCTTTAACATTCACTGTACGACTTATTACCACTGTACTGAAAATTAGAGGGGAAATTCTTAATATATTTATATTAATAAAATATTATGATGTGTGTGGTATTGTCTCTACATGTAGCATAGAATTGCCCGATAGAGATTGCAGAAACTTTGCTGCAATTTAACAATATTATAGTTTAATCAAGTCACAATCAATGATATTATATGACAGCAAGTTAAATGCTACTAATGTAGTTTAAGTTCTTAAATTATTAGGATTTCGCCTAATTTTTTTGTCTTAGAAATGTACAGAACTTCTACGTTTTACAATTTACATTATCAAGAATACATATATTAATTATTATTTATATTATTATTATATATACATAATATATAAAAAAATGAAACACATGAATACAGGGAATAAATTGCGAAAAGAAAAGGAAAAACTTGCACTACATTTTGATGTAGTTAAGGAAATAATGAACTAATGGAGAAAAATAACGTACTAGATCGAAATGGAGATTGTGCGCAACAGATGGCGCTTGAGAGGAATTAGAAGAGGTTGCCCTAAATTGAATTTTAAACTGAGATTTGGCATTTGGGCTTCTAAAATTAAAAGTTGATTTATTATAATAATTATAAATAAATAAATAAATAAAAAAAAAAAAGGTCCACTTTGATTTAATTCACGGCCCAGTCAAGTTTATGGGCTAAAATTCACCAAAAACATCAGCAAAGTGAACTCGTCCACTTAAGTGTTAAACTCGCGACTTTAACGAGTAGACACCCAATTTTGTAAGAACTCAATTTTGTAAATGTGTTAACTCTTTTAGTGATGACAAACTCGTAAGGGCCAGTTTACTTTGATGGATTTTATGGGATTGGGATCAACAGTCCCGGCTTTTCAGGTGTTTACTTTCCCAG
>JAUEKW010000029.1:336684-354617 GCA_032274785.1 Ajuga reptans
TACTTGCTGGATGATAGTATCAAAATTGATAAAGAATTGTCAATAGAAATTGATCCAAATAAAAAGCAAGTCTTAAACATAAGATAAGAAACATACAATGCATGTCTCAGAAATTGGAGAAATAAAATTTATAAAGTCTAGACATTTTCCTATATGGGCAAAATGATCAAAATGCCTAATGGCAAAATGACCAAAAATAAGGGCAAAATGGTCAAAACAAGACATAGGAGCATATCCTGTGATTTGCCCCACAGGAGGGGATACAAATCCCCAGAAAGGTAACATAAGTATTTCTGTATTTGGGATTAAATAATCAGAAACCGCCACCGCGAGATTGCCATATATATATTTATGGCGAAACGAATCCATTGAATTACAGAGAGGGACAACACGTTCCTTCACGAGCACACTAAACAATACAATCACCTTCTTCAAGGAAGTTTTTCTCGAAACCGGACAGACAAAATGACGAGCAACGAAGAAATGGTGGAGGTCGAGGATTCTAATGGCAAAATCAATTTGAGATTCAGAGATCCATCAAAGGTTTGAGGTTTTTACTCTATGCATGAAAATTATGCTTGTGGAAAAAGAAAATTAGGAAATATCGAATATTTTTTGAATTGATTGTGTGTGCGTGCGTGTATGTATTCCTGATTTTTGGTTTGTGCGTAGAAAGTGGCTCAAACAAAGGAGATGCTGTCCAAACAAGCAGTCCAGACCAAACAGATCTTATCCAAACAAGCCGTTAAGATCGCGAAACAGGCTGAAGAGCACGAACAATTCATCAACAAGGTACGCATAATGGTTTTATATATATATATATATATATATGTGTGTGTGTGTGTGTGTGTGCGCGTGCGTGTGTGTGTGTGTGTTTATGTATGCATGTATGTACTATGTATATCGATATATAAAGCAGATGATGATGGGGAAAATGTGAATTATTGTGAACTTGCTTAAATTGATAAGGTAATTGATGGATTGTGAGTGTTTGATTTTGTAAGGGTTTGATAATTGATTCTGCAGGTGACACACTTGATAGGGGTTCTTGCCTTTGGGGGCTTTTGCTTTATCTTGGGTGCAAGTGAGTTGAACATCTCTTGCCTCGGGTTTCTGCGAAATTGGTGATATGTTTTACATTGGTTTCTTTGCTTGCTTGCTAAACAGGGCCTCAGGATGTTCGATACTTATATTGTGTATTTTACGTTATTTTTGTTCCCCTTCGATGGATATATTACAGATACAAGAAATGGCACTATTATCTTCTGGTAAGTTCCAAGTCATCAGTACAATCTATTCGTCTTGGTAAACAACTTTTTGTGTTTTTGAAATTTGGTTGTGGTCCTTGAGTTCTGGAAATGTTACGAGCGAATCATATTATCTGGTGGTTTTCTTGTAATTTAACTCAAAGTTTAGGATAGGGACTTTAGCTGTAGAATGTTTATTGTCTATAGAGATTGTTCCAAGTTAGCGTGACATCTGTATTAAGTAGGTATTAGGGCCTAATGAGTTTCGTAGTTGGTCTGAAATTAATTATTTGGATTCTTATTGTGCAAAATGCCAAGATTCCTTTTATGTGTTGATTATCTTGAATTTCAATTTCCAGTTTCCGACAAGCTATTAGTCTCCTACAGAATTTTAAACAGCAAAGATATTGCTACTTACTCGACTTCTTTTAACACAGGACTTCTGTTACTACGCCAATACAATCTTCTTGATCATGCTTCTATTTTATCCAAGAAATGAGAAGCTTTTCATGGTTTGCTTCTCATTTGCAGAGGTAAGTAGTGTGATGTGCTACTCCTGTTCTACCTTGATCACAAAAGTTCTTATATCTTTTCGTTATTGGGTCATGTAAACTTGAGTGCAGGGTCCACTGGCATGGGCACTGATTGTGTGGCGCTGTAGCCTAGTTTTCAATTCCGTGGACAAGATTGTAAGCGTCTTCATACATCTCTTGCCTGGTAAGACATTGTTCTTTTCTGTTTCAATGATTCTGCTTTTCCATCTATGGAGCAATTAACTCAGACGATAGGATTTAGGGTCGTGTTTTGGTCTTTAATTTTGGCGCTAGTTGTTTCCGTATCAGCTGAACGCATGCATGATTAAAGGGTGTGCTGGAAGTTGATATGCTGGGAATTTCCTGAATTTTACATTTATCAAGTATCAACATAAACAAGTTTGTTTCTTGTCGATTGAGGCGAATGTATCTATATTGCTTTACAGGGTTGGTTTTCTTCACTATAAGATGGTGGGACCCAGTGTACTTTGAAGCTATGCATCCCGAGGGCTCTGCCAGGAGAGCCTCATGGCCCTATGCCGAATACAAATCGTACCTCTGGACATGGCTTTTCTTTGTTCCTTTAGTCGTTTATATCATTTGGCAGCTTCTCTATTTTCTCATTGTAGATGTCCTAAGAAGACAAAGACTACTTCGAGATCCAGAGGTTATGACTTCCTACAGGTTTCCCTCTCTCTCTCTCTCTCTCTCTCTCTTTCATAGTTAGGATTTCGGCTACTCAGTCTTGTGATTTTCTACGTTATAGGGAACTTTCAAAGAAGGCACAAAAAGCCAACAACCACTGGTGGCGTTTAAGTGGATTGCTAGGGGATCAGAATCGCTTGTTTATGTATATCTTGCTGCAGGCTATGTTTACTGTGGCGACTACAGCACTTACGGTCCCTATATTCTTGTCATATGAACTGCACGCGACCTTCCAGATACTAAAGGTGTCTGCGTCTGTATGGAATGGAGGGAACTTCTTGCTAGAAGTGATGCCAAGGCAGGTCATTCTCAAGGAGAAAAAGAAGATGGAGATGCAACCGATTGAGAGCCAGGTAGATCAAAACTCAGTAGAAGCAAATAATTCTGGAACTCATGTAGTCGAATCCTAGTAGCATATAGTAGTTCTGGAACTCGTCTTTTAATGTATTTGCTGAGGAAACAACCCTATTTGTTTTCTGTGTCTATTGAAAAAAGATGTCTGGGAGTTGCTCTTTGTGCAGTAGAAATAGAATTGGCAGATGCATTTTTAGCAGGATCGTCTTTGGAAAAGAATCTGGATTACTGTTAATCAGCATGAATAAAATGGTATCCATGATAAAAGCTTGCTTCATCATTTACACTTCATTGGATGCCAAAATTTCTATGAACTGGAAAACAAACAGGTGTCTTGTGATATGCAACATAATTTCCATCAAAACTAGCATTATGTGCAATTTGGCATGCATAAATTCTATAAAGAACAAGTATTCTTATTTTTTTTTCATTTATTTGTTGTAATTCTTATTTTGTTCTTTAATTTGTTTGTTGTGAAGGGCATATATGTCCACCGGTATGGTGTGTAGAGAAAAAGGAAATTGTATTTTCTAATCTATGTATGGTGTGGAAAGAAAGTGCGGTATAAAAAAGTTCATTTGGCACTTGGATCATTCTTACCTTCTATTGCAAAAATCTTTATCTAGCTCCGACTGGGCTTAACCTAGGTGCTACGCAGCTGTAGACCGTCTCTATTAATTTGTTTTGACTCCCCTGCCAAATTATGCCTAGGCACCGCTTAACTCTGCCTAAGTCCAACTAAGAGTTAGGTCCCAATTTGTCATTCGACTATCACATATAGAATTTAACAATATTGGTATTATCCCTTTTAATGTTGCAAATTAAATTCATTAATTCATTAATTAGTGCAAGTTAAAGAAGCAATAAATTAACATAAAATTTGATAAGACCCACATGCTGGAACTTGAACTTGGATGTTGTTGGCTCAGCCTCCTAATTAAAGCATGTAGGAACTAAACTTAAATGGGGATGGATGTTGTTTATATCTCAAGAGAGCAACATCATCATCATCATCATCATTGTATAATAAAAAGAAGGCAAAATGCATTATCAAGCCCTTGAAGTATTATAGCTTGTTTTATTAAGTCCCTGAACTTTTATTTGGTCACATTGAGCCCTTCAATCTCGATTTTTATATGTTTTATGTATATTTTTATGAAGCAAATGGGCATCCTTTTGAAAATATTGAAAAATTGAAAACACTATCAAAACGATACTAAACGAAAAAAGAAAAATGAAAGAAATTTTCTCATTCATTCGGTGTGCAATGGTAGCAATTATCGACAATCTTATCTTCATTTGTTCTAATAAGCGGCAATTGAATGTGAGAAAAGTTCCACATTCTCATGAACTATTAAATATATATTCGATGTGTAAGAAAATCAAGATTCAGAGGCTTAATGTGATCAAATAAAAGTATAAGGGCTTAATAGAACAACACATAATACTTTAGGGACTTGATAATGTATTTTGCCTAAAAAGAAAATAACATAACATAATTAAATATAACCTTCAAAGTGAAAAGGTTAGTGAAGAATTATCATCTCTCCAATTTTTCTCTCGCTAAATCTCATAAACTCAAACCCTACATTTTCCCCTGCCCCTCCTCCTCTGGGCCGCCGCCCACACCCCCTCCCTCCCCACCGAATGCCGGTGACTTTTTGTCGCCGGTTTTCCCCCTTCTTCCTTCTGATTTCTTGTCGATGAAGGTCTAGCATTTTCGATCACATCTTTCGTGATTTTCAACGACGTTGACATGACGGTGATGTTCTCAGAGATGATGGTTTCTCCAGATTTTGTCGGAGTTGGAGACTTTGGTTCATCCAGATCTCGTCGGAGCTGGAGGTGGTTTTCCATTGATCTATCTTTTGTGTCATCCGGCTCACTCCTTGACTGTAGATCATCATGGTGCATGTCTGGAGGAGAGGCGGGCGGTGGTTGGAGGCGGCGGCGGCAAAGGGTTGCTGGTGGCGGCGGCATGGGCGGACCAGTTGCTGTTGGAGGGGGAGAGCTGCTGCCTCTTTTAGCTTTTCTTTTCTTCAGTTTTTTCATTTTCAGTTTTTTTTAATTTATGTTTTGTTGTTTGTTGGTGCCCGATCCGTCCTTGATGAGGTCTCTCCTACGCAGTCTCCTCTTTTGGTTAGGTTTAGGATTTGATTCGTCTGGTGGATAGGTCTAGGCTTTGGTGTTTTTAGTTCCCTTCAGGGATATCAAGTTTCCTTTGGGAAGGCTCTAGTTAGCCCGATCAGGGTTATTCCTAGTGGGCATCTAGGGCCCTTTTGAGTCTGTCCTTTAGGGATTGGGACTCACAGTTTTCAGTCTAGTTAACTTCGGTTATCAAGTTGGAAACATGGCTCTTTAGCTACGGTTGTATGTTTCCATTTTGAGTTTTAATGAATGTTTCTATCGTTTCGAAAAAAAAGACATAATTAAATATGAAATATCTTTATTACCCTTATACTTCATCTTTAATTTTTTGTTTTGTTTTGTTTTTCTCTTGTCTTCCTTAGGATTTTTTATGTCTCTCTTAATGAGAGTTTTCGTCCCCCTCAATAAGTGAAATTATTTTTCTCCAAAATAATGGGAGATCCACTTTTCATGGTGTCCATTTCAAAGATTCAACTATTGTTTAGTTTTTAAACATTTATATGCTCATTTCTTAGGACTTTCACTAGAAAATTAGTAACAAATCCGAGATCTAATATTTTTGTACAATTTATCCAGCGCACAAGGGATTTATCCAACTTACTGGGTTTAGATCTAGTAATTTTATACTTTAAATCCATATTTCTTTATGTTGTTTTGACTATTTCTTAACAATCAGTGTTGGTTGTTTCGAATATGGAGAAAAGAAAAATTATTGTAGGCAACATAAATAATTAGCAATAGAATATCCAGAACAAAAATTTCTATTTACATGTAAAGAAATAGAGAAGAACGTTCCTCGCTAATCTAAAGGGAGACAATTAAACAGATAATATACCTTTTTTATTTTAAATTGTGGAGAGTGTGACATCAAAACAGATCAAGCAAGATCATAAAAAATGGATGCAAGTTGGTGAAGAATGGATCAGTTTCTGTTACATTGTCAAAACCAACACAAATTCAGTTATAACTGAATTTTACAACGGTTTTTCAGCTGAGAACTGTTGTCTTTGATAATTGACAACTATTTTGCAGTTTTGCTTTTGTATCATTTTTCTGTTAGCTTCTGTTGTACTCAGTGTATATATTGTTCATTCTTCTTATTCTAAACACACGCAACATATATTCTAGAGGGTGAATAGGCTAGAAGCAAGAGAGAGAAAGCCGATTGAGAGGCTTAAATTCACATCAGGTTTAGGTGTGCTTTCTTGAGAGGATTTTGATTTCGTCTCATCTTCTTGTATTGCTCTCAAACATTTTTTTAGTGGATTGTGCTTGGTGACTCTCCCGTGGACGTAGACATTAGTCGAACCACGTAATCCTTGGTGTTCTTCTTCAAATTCATTCAGTTTTATTCCAAGATTTGCACACATAAAATCATAGTGTTAGTTTGATTTCTTGTGTGTCTTGTTTGCATTGCTTGCACATAAACTGTTTGCTAGATTGACTTAGAGTGCTTGTGTGATTAAGTCTTGATTCATAACAAGTGGCACCATCCGTGGAAAACAATCAAGCATTGATCAAACAAGAGCAGATTCAAGATGGCAGCAACTAAGTTTGGGGCAGATAAATTCACTAGAAAGAATGACTTTGGGCTGTGGAAAATTAAGATGAGAGCCATGTTAATCCAGCAAGGATTATGGATTGCTCTCAAGAAAGATGAAGGAGAAGAAAATGGGAAGAAAACTGATGATAAGGAGGGCAAATCCGATGACAAAGACAAGAAGGATCCAGCTCAAGATCAACAGAAACAAAAGAGGCAAGAGATGATGGAAAAGGCACATAGTGCCATAATCCCGTACCTTGGTGATAAAGTCCTAAGGGAGGTGGCTCATGAGGAGACTGCAGCAGGAGTTTGGCCCAAATTGGAGGGTCTGTACATGACCAAATCCTTGGACAACATGCTATAAATGTAGCAGAGATTATACTCCTACATGATGGTTGATGATAAGGGCATTGGTGATCAGCTAGATGACTTTAATAAGTCATTGGATGACCAAGAGAACATTGATGTTAAGTTAGAGGATGAAGACAAAGCAATCATCCTATTGAATGCCTTACCAAATTCTTTTGATCATCTGAAGGATGCCATGTTATATGGTAGAGAGAATACCATCACTTTAGAGGAAGTGCAATCTGCCTTGAGAGCTAAGGAGTTGCAGAAACAGAATGAGGAGAAGTAGGAGTCTCTTGCAGAAGGACTTGCAATCAAGCAAAGATTTACAAAGGGACAGAAGTCCAAGAAACCAGCTGGTAGTTTCAAGAAACCTTTCCAGGAAAAAGGGAAAGGAAGGTGATGACAAGGATTCAAAGAAGTGTTTTCACTGTAAAAAAACCTGGCCATTTCAAGAAGGATTGTTTCATCTGGAAAAAGAAGCAAGCTCAAAAGGGCAAGAATCCAGATGAAGCTGAGTTAGCAGAGCAGATACAAGAACTAGAAGTCTTGAATGTGACGAGTCATTAGAGAGGTGAAGAGTGGATTCTTGACTCAGGGTGCTCCTTTCACATGTGCCCTCACAAGTAGTGGTTTACTGAGCTTGAGGAGAGCAAGTCATGTTCAGTGTTGATGGGAAATAACCAGAGCTATCCAGTTAAAGTAATTGGGAGCATTAAATTGAAAATGCATGATGGCTCAGTCAAGAAACTGATTGATGTAAGGTACATTCCTAAGCTTAAAAGAAACTTGATATCTCTAGGTTTGTTAGAATCTAAAGGTTATAGTTTCAAATTTGAGAATGGTTATTTGCAAGTAATCAAGGATGCTAGGGTGGTCATGAAAGGTGTTAGGAAGATGAGCTTGTACTATCTAGATGTTGAAACTGTTGTAGGTGAATTAGATAGTGTCAAGGATAATGACTCATGGTTATGGCATAGAAGATTAACTCATATTAGTGAGAGAGGTATGAGTGAGTTACAGAAACAAGGAGCTCTTAAATTAGCTCTTAGTTTCAAGATTCAGCCATGTGAGCAATGCATTCTTGGGAAAAGAAAGAAACTCTCATATCCTACAGGAAAGATGGCTTCAGAAGCTGTTTTAGAGTATGTGCAGGCTGATCTTTGGGGCCCTTCAAGGACATAATCACTTGGAGGATATTTCCTAAGCTTAGTTGATGACTATTCTAGGAAACTCTAGTTGTTTGTTATCAAGCACAAGAATGATGCATTTCAAAAGTTCAAAGACTGGTGTAATGAGGTAGAGACTGCTAAGTCAATTAGCTTGAAATGCTTAAGGACAGATAATGGTTTAGAGTTCATGTCAGAAGAGTTCCAGAAGTTTTGTAAAATTAAAGGAATCAAAAGACACAAGACAGTTCCTAGAAATCTACATCAGAATGAAGTAATAGAGAGGATGAATAGAACCATTCTTGAGAGAGTAAGGTGTATGTTTCTTAGCTCTGGTTTACCAAAATCTTTTTGGGGAGAAGCTGTAACTACAGCAGCTCATTTGATAAATAAGTCACCCTCCTCAGTCAGAAAATTCAAAACTCCAGAAGAGTTGTGGAGTGAAAAACCACAAGAATATTCATATCTCAAGGTGTTTGGGTGTCTAGCATATGCACACATTAGACAAGATAAAGTAGAGCCTAGAGCTTTAAGGTGTGTTTTTCTTGGATATCCCACTGGAGTGAAGGGGTATAGGCTTTGGTGCTATGAGCCTGGGAACAAGAAAGTAATAGTCAGCATAGATGTAATCTTTGATGAAGGCAAGATGCCTTTTCTGAGCTTGGACAAGAACACTAATAATGAGAAGAGTGTTAGCTATGATAAATCTAAGTTTGAGGTGGAGTCTGCAGGGATGGATGAATCAACAACTCATTTAGAACAGCTAGCAGACTCAGACGATGCAGATGACTCAGAACAACCTAGTAGCAAAATCAACAATAATCTGAGTAACTATAAACTTGCTAGAGACAGGGAAAGGAGGATGATAAAACTACCTAGCAGGTTTGGACAAGCTGATATGATTTCATATGCTTTGAACATAGCAGAGGAGATTGACTATGATGTGCCAAGTACTTATACTGAAGCTATATCTAGAGCAGAAAATGATCAATGGCTTTTGGCAATGCAACAAGAACTGGAATCTCTAATGAAGAATAAAACTTGGGTGTTAGTAAACAAGCCAAAGGGTCAGAAGCTGGTAAGCTGCAAGTGGATTTACAAGAAGAAAGTGGAGACAGCAGCTCAAAAACAAATTAGATTCAAGGCAAGGCTTGTGGCAAGAGGTTTCACATAAAGAGAATACATTGATTTCAATGAAGTCTTCTCTACAGTGGTTAAACATTGTTCTATCAGAGTCTTAAACATTGTTCTATCAGAGTCTTACTTGCCATTATAGTTCAGTTTAATATGTTTTTGGAACAGCTAGATGTCAAGACTGCCTTTCTTCATGGAAATTTAGAAGAGACAATCTAATGACTCAGCCAGAGGGTTTCACTCTCCCAGAGAATACAGATAAAGTGTGCATGCTTAAGAAGAGCTTGTATGGTCTAAGGCAAAGTCCAAGGCAGTGGTACAAAAAGTTTGCTGAGCACATGTTGAGGATTGGATTTAGCAGATCCTAATATGACAGCTGTGTATATCTGAAAATGGTGGATGGTGTTCCAGTAACTTTTCTATTGCTATATGAAGATGACATGGTTATTGCCAGCAGAAGCTTGACTGGAATTCAAACTCTAAAAGGTAACTTGAAATCTGAGTTTGAAATGAAGGAGCTTGGTGAAGCTAGCAGAATTATGGGCATGGATATTATAGGGATTCCGAGAATGGCTTGTTGTGGCTCACTCAGAAGGACTACATACAGAAAGTGCTAAAGAGATTCAACATGGAAGATTCAAGACCTTTAACTGTACCATTGGCAGTAGGATGTAAGCTTAGCAAGGAGCAAGAGTCTAGTTCAGAAGAAGAAGTGTTGCAGATGAAGAATATGCCTTATACAAATGTTGTAGGGAGTGTGATGTACACAATGGTGTGTACCAGGCCTGATTTGGCTCACTCAATTAGTGTCATCAGCAGGTATATGGCAAATTCAGGTAAAGATCATTGTGAAGCACTGAAGAGAGTGCTAAGGTACTTGAAAGGAGCTTCAAGCTGTGGGTTTCTGTTGAAGAGGAAGCAAGGTGATTCAGCAGAAGACCCCCTGATAGGATTTGTTGAGTCTGACCGTGCAGAAAATCAAGACAACAAAATATCTCAGACAGGTTATATATTCACTTTGTTTGGGACTTTAGTGAAGTAGAAATCCTCCTTACAAGATGTGGTAGCTTTGTCTACCACAAAGGCTGAGTACATGGCCATGATAGAGGCTGTGAAAGAGGGAATATGGCTCAGAGTGTTGCTGTCAGAGTTTCGAGTAGCTCAGAATTCAGCACCAATCATATGTGACAACCAAAGTGCTATATGTTTATCTAAGCATCAAGTGTTTCATGAAAGATCTAAACATATTGATGTTATGATGCATTTTGTAAGGGATGAGGTAAACAAAGGATCAGTAGAAGTTGTGAAGGTTCATACTAATGACAATGCTGCTCATATACTGACCAAGGCAGTAGCTTCAGGCGAGTTTAAGCGATGTCTCAAGTTGGTCAGTTTGGTGCTCTTAGCTGAGTAGTGAGACGGTGAACCATATAGTGGGCTTGGATTGGAGAGAAACCAGTGAGATTTGTACTACGGATCTGTTTAAGGTCAAGGTGGAGGATTGTGGAGCGTGTGACATCAAAACAGATCAAGCAAGACCAGAAAAACGGATGCAAGTTGGTGAAGAATGGATCAGTTTCTATTACATTGTTAAAGACAAAAGAAATTCAGTTATAACTGAATTTTATAACGGTTTTTCAGCTGAGAACTGTTGTCTTTGACAATTGACAATAGTTTTGTAGTTTTGCTTTTGTATCATTTTTTATTTTAGCTTATGTTGTACTCAGTGTATATATTGTTCATTCTTCTCATTCTAAACAAACGCAACATATATTCTAGAGAGGGAATAGGCTAGAAGCAAGAGAGAGAAAGCCGGTTGAGAGGCTTAGAATCACATTAGGTTTAGGTGTCCTTTCTTGAGAGGATTTTGATTTCATCTCATCTTCTTGTATTGTTCTCAAACAATTTTTAGCGGATTGTGCTTGGTGTCTCTCCCGTGGATGTAGGCAATTACCGAAAAAGTTCTTAGAGAGAGAAAGATGGTTTTAGTGTTAGTTTGATTGCTTGTGTGTCTTATTTGCATTGCTTGCACATAAACTATTTGCTAGATTGCCTTAGAGTGCTTGTGTGATTAAGTCTTGATTCAAAACATAAACATTTACTTATGTAAGAAAATCATCATATCAACCAATTCCCGAACAAGAAATTAACCCCCCACCCAGCCCTCCCCCCCCCCAAAAAAAAACTTCAAATAAGTGTAGAAAAATAAACAAACAAATAAATCATATTTTTCACAAATACACAATCGTATGGATCACTGATGTTCAACTAAAAAGAATAAATAATTAACAACCTTGCAAAAGTTTCTCACTACAACAAATAAACACCTGACATCCCCAACTTCTCTTAATTTACACCCAAAACAAACAAGGTAACTAACCATACCTTATTAGGACAACCTAGTACCCCTCGAGGGAGCAACCGAGCAACTGTTGTCTAAGCAAATTGTAATGAAAATATACAATTGACAGGGACATTAATGATACTAATAAATTGAATATATGCATAAATATTGCTTCCCTTGTTGCAGTCGTCATTCTGCTCGTTGATGTAAGAAAACAAAGCCAGAATGTTCACGGATTAAAGGGGGAGGTTCCACATCGGCTACCTCTACTTTTTCCATGGATTTGGAGAGATCATCAACCAATAATGGAATGTTGTGATTGTCTTTGATGAGACACACACAAAAAATGGTTAGCTAAGCAAAAAACTAAATAAATAACTAGTTATTTTGAGAAGTTACTCGCTTCTCCAAATTGTGAAAAATGTTCTCTAACTGTTCTTGAGTGGAATTTTTCGTGTGGTTAATTGCATAAAAGATAAAAACTATACCACTTGTCTCGTATTGGAAACAAAACTTTACTCTCTCCGTCTGACAAAGATAGTCACCTTCCAAGTTCCATAGAGATTAAGATATTAATTTCATCTCATTGCCTTTAAAAGCATGGGTGATTTCTTACAAAATAATGTAGTGACAATAATGCCCTTCTACCATTTAATTTAACTAACTATAACACATGCAAGGACAACTATGTAATTTACCGTATTACTAATATGTATTTATAGCAAGCAATTAATAATTTCATCAATTAATTAGTTTTATGTTGTTTATTTGAACTAGTAAGTGCTCCCGTGCGATGCACGGGTATATTATATTTTTTTGAAAAAAAAATTGGATGTGATATTATAAAACTCAAATATTAAAAAAAATTATTTTTCGTTAAGTAGATTTAGTGGTTAGTGCTCAAATATGTATTATGTAAAATTATTACCACTATCAATATACAATCATGAATCTCATCAATTTTTTATATTGTTAAGACGAACACAAATGTAGTGTATACTACAAAAAATCTAAAAAATATCCCTATACACAATATTTTCAGTCATAATACTATATTTGCACTGTCAAAAAAAAAAAAAGAAGTAAAAAATCATTTGTATAAGATTAGTGACTTTTGAGACAACAATCGTATAACATTGTGAAGAAGGATAGCGTCAGCTTCCTTGGTATGCCAGCCTTGGCGATCTCCTGGCAGAATGGAGTTGCAGGGTATCCTTCGGGAGCTTCAGCGGCGACGGGCGTCGAGAATCTGGGTAGCCCGGTCATCATCCTTAGCATCCTGAGGTTTTGCTTCTCGATTGCTGCCAGGCATCGGGCCATGAGCTCGCTTTCAGTGGCGTCCTCTTGGAGAGGCTCTTCCTTAGTATTGTGCTCAGTGCTCATATCGTCTTCGAGAGAGTGTACGTGAGGGACTCGTAATCTGCCGCTTCGAGTGCCGCCACGCTTGTTGTTGGCTGACGCAAGCTCCATTTGCAGATCTTCCACAAACGTTTTGGAGCTTGTGTTCTCCCTGGTCAATTGTTTGTTGGCCTCTTTGCTAACTCCTGTTGAGCCTTGTCGAAGGCTTCCTTCATTTGTTTTAGGGTTATATCTCCAGATTCCATGGTGGAAGGATATTCTTGGAAAGTAGGATTTTGAAAGTTGATATCTAGCCGTATTCCCACAGACGGTGCCAAACTGTTTATGCCAAATTTTTCTTAGAGTAGCGACCTTTGGTTGGGATGATTAACGAATAGATTAAAATGATAAAGCAATAAATACGTGAAGAAAAATAAAGATAATACACAAGAATTGGTGACACGGAAAACCTCAATGAAGATGGGTAAAAACTGCGGGTAGAGTGATTCTACCATTCTACTAGTGATTCATTGGAATACAAGTACAATGCTCGAGTGATTGCTCAAAATACAAAGAATAATGCTAAAGTAAAGTGTGTAAAAAGCTCGTGTCTTCTTCTGGAATGGAGGATCTTCTTTTATACTTGGTCTTTAATGGATAAGTCTTTGTCGTTATAGAGAATCAAGGAACCCTTCTAGAATTAGGTTTGATCGGATAAATGGGGAAGTGGCCTGGCCATGGACTCAGTCAATAGGGTCAATCCAGAGTCCACATTCTTCCCACTTTGGGCTAGGTAGTTGAGGAGCGGACTGAGTCTCCAACTGCTCCCTACATTCGAGGATAGTGCTGCATGAATTCGGACTTGGTCTACCACCACTTCCTAAATCGTAGGTTTTGGTAGTTATGGCCTCTGGCATTGTGTCGGCTTACTAGCGTCCGACACCAACTTCTCATCACCAGTTTTTTATCCCCAACAGTCTTGTCCATTCTGAATAAAAACAATATTGGTGCAACTAGTGCAATAGAACTATCAACATCAGATGGAACAAAAGAACCAATGCTTACTACGTGTTTCTAGATAAAATTAACAAAAATGCCCTGAACCTTACCAATATTGATTTTAATAACCAGCAAATATACCACATCTTGAAAATACGTCGTAACTCACATTTTCTTTATGAAAATTCTATTTGAGTGGCTTTCCCCTGCTAAGCAACCGGTCATGGGTGAGGTGGCCCCTTTTTGCTTACATGGCTTTAAATTAACCTTTTGTAAAAAATATTGCTGACTCAGTCTTTTAATTTGCAGAAGGACGTGGAATACAACTAAAGGGGAAAAACTAACTTCTTCCCTCCACTGTTAAATTTCCCCAATTTAAACCCTAGTGGAGAGAGAGAGAGAGAGAGAGAGAGAGAGGCCCTATTTTAAATCTGTCAATTCTCTTCACTAGCTTAGTTTTGTGCGTTCCCTAGCTAGTAAACAATTGGAAATGTCGTACTCCAACTCTTCATCACCTCAATTTATGCAATGTGACTGTGGAATTGGGGCTGTTATTCAAACAGCTCGCAAAGAAAGCAACAGGGGAAGAAGATTCTAGGGATGCCGAAATTGGAACATAAGTTATGTTTCCCCTGCTCTAATTTGGTCAGTTTATTTTTTGCGTTTTTTATGTTTTAATTGATTTCTTATACTATTTGTATGATAGAGAGGTGGGTGCAAACTTTTTGAGTGGGTCGATCCTCCGTTATGGGTACGGGATAACTCCATCGTCCCGGAGTTACAAGCTGAAGTGATGGAGCTTAGTGAAAAGCTTGAAGCCCTGTAGGAGAAATCACAGAGAATGGAGGCCAGACTTAAATTCTTCATTGTAATGTCTTGGGTTGTATTCACTGCAATCTTTTGGGGTTTTATGTTATTCTTGGGGATGAATTAGTAGGTTACTATTTGTTTAAGTTTATTTGACTTGGTAGACATTTTGTGGTCAAATTTTATGTACTCACAATGCACAAGATGTGTTATTTGAGCTTTAATGGACAATTGTGATTGTAAGCTTCGTTGAATCTGAAGTTCCTTTTTATCGTTGGATTTGATTTTGAAGCAAGGCTTAAATTCTTTGAATTTTCGTTGATTGTAAGTTTATTTTTCTAGGATTTGGTACACTTTTCCTATGGCATGTGAGTTAAGAAGCAAATGGAAAAGAATTTACAAGTAAAAGACCCGATTGAAATAGAGGGACATCCAGACAAAAAATAGAGTGAAACAAACTGAACACAATCTTCAAATTTTTTAAATGAAAAGCTATAAAGTAACTGATATAAAAATATCATCATCCAATATCAGTTTACAAAAGATAGGCATAATTTAATAAAGGAGGAAAATGCGGATTTTGTCCCATAGGACACTGGCTTGTTTTATTTTGGTCCTAGACACTGCAAAAATGACCCCAAAGGAATACTTACTCGCAAAACTAGTCCCAAACATGATTTTTGATGCAGGAGTCATCCCATTAAATTACAACTTTAGTCCCATCCGGTTAACATTTAATGGTTTAGGTCATGCTTATGTCAGGTGGCCGTTTGCTGATGTAATAATATAATAAAAAATTAGAATTCTTTTTCAATTTAATAGTTTCTGAAAAATATAAAATAATTTCTAAAAATTAGAAAAATAATTTAAATGAAGGAAGATTAGTAACATTAAAAGATTTCAAAAATAATTTTTACAATTTAAATGAAGGAAAATTAATAATATTAAAAGATTTAGAAAATTATTTTTCTAAAAAATATAAAAGATATATCTTAGAAAATAATTTTTATAAAAGATATAAAATATATATTTTTCAAAATTATTTGTTATAAAATTTATAAAAAAGGGAAATTAATAATATCAAAAGATTTCGAAATTATTTTTTATAAAAAATATAAAAGGTATATTATATGATTTTTTTAAAATACTTTAAAATAATAATAAATTATAAGATTTTTTAAAAATATTATTATGAATTATTTTTAGATTTATCAAAAATATAAAATAGGAAAAAAATATATAAAAAATATATTTTTAAAATAAAAAAAGTTTGTAAAAATTATAAAACAAATATTTTTGGAAAGTATTTTTTTAAATACTTTAAAATTAAAAAAAAAATGATAGTTTTTTTTGAAAAATATATAAAATGATTCATAATTTTTATAATTTTCGAATTATATTTCTCGAAAACAATTTCCACAAAAATTATTAAAAATTATATTTTTGAAAAAATATTTTATAAATACTTTGAATTATAAAAAAAATTATATATTTTTATGAATTATTTTTAAAATTTTCAAAAATACAAAGTAGGAAAAAAAGATAAAATTCAAAAAAATAATTTTTAAAATATAAAAAATAATTTTTAAAATATTTTTAAATACTTTAAAAATATAAAACAAATTATACTTTTCTCGAAAAAAATATAATTTTTTTAATTTTTTTATGTTTCGAAAAATATAAAAAACAAATTCAAAATTTTTTATAATACTGGATATTTGTTAAAAAAATTAAAGAATTTTCTTTTAAATATTTTTATTAATTATATTTAGATTTTTCAAAAATATATAATAGGAAAAGATGAAAATTAAAAAAATATAGAAATTAAATTAATGGTAAAAACAAAATAATGGGTTCAAATGCGGCCCGAACCCTATTCTACAGGGCCAAAATGAGATTTTTCCATGGTTGTAGAAGTCGTCAGGCGGTGGACTTGGGCCTAGCGACTAATTGCGGCCTAGACGGGGCTAATCGGAGCATAGGCCTGGTTAGGCGGGGAGGAATCGAGAAATAAATATAGGCGGCCAATGGGAGTTTTGCAACATAGAGTTTTTCCCTCCAAACAGGTTGTTAATAGGATGAGACCAAATATGCTATTTCTATTGGGACAAAAAATGTAAATAATTTAACGGGACCAAATATGCTATTTCTATTTGGTCGCTTTTGCAGTGCGTGGGACTAAAATAAAATAAGTCCGTATCCCTTGGGACCAAATATGTATTTTTCTCTGTAATAAAGTAGTTCCCCCAAGTAAGAAAAATTCACAAAAACAACCCTTAGTACAACATTTTCCTCACAAAATGCTCGAAAACAACCTTGAGTACAACTTTTTCTACAAAAACAACCCTTAGTACAATATTGCTAAACTTTGTCCTTATTCCCTTTTCTTGCAGTCTTGGTCCCACACACTTCTTTCAACTTGGAAAGATGGACATACTTTTTTCTATATCTGCTTATGATTGCTCCATCAGTGTTTGTTGGCACTTGAGGACGTGAAAGGGCCTGATGAACACCAATGAAGGGTGCAGGTGCTCTTATGTGTACTTTCCCTTGGAATGGAGCAACATGAGCAGGGACATGAGGCATTTTGGGGTGTTCTTCAGTAAATACACTCCTTATCTGAGAACAATTAAAGATCATAAAATGATTTTTCAGTTTTTATCAAATAAGGCTAACTAATAAAAATAAATTAAAATTGCTTGAATGAAAATGTGATATACCTTCTCCACATGATTTCGGAGCACTGGATTTGCTTGAGGGACAGATTGAACTTGAGTTAGTTGGCTCAATGGATCAACTTGAGAGTGATGGCCTCCTCCATGTTCCTTTTCATTCAACGAGATAGCCAAAATTAAATTAGAAGGTTTACAAAATATTATATATATACATTATATAACTTAACAATACATGTGGCTGTGCTCCAGTATCTTGTGTTTCCTAAGAGAAAATATCATCCAAACCGTCATGCAGTATGTCTCTAAGGCCAACATCCCCTAACAACCTTCTAAAAGTTTGGGTATTCTGGTGGGCCTCCTTCAAACTACAAAGTTTTCAAAACAATAAGTCACTAATAGGTTTAAAAAAAAAGCATGGTTGTAGAAGTCGCTAGGCGCTAGCTAGGCGGTGGAGTGGGACTAGCGACTAATAGGGGCTTAGGCGGAGCTAATCGGGGCATATGCGTGGTTAGTGATGGAACACCTGTCGTCGCCGACGATCCAAGAAACAAGACATGATCTAAATCATCTCGACTAAGATACAGCGGAA
>JAUEKW010000029.1:389718-399782 GCA_032274785.1 Ajuga reptans
GACGAGAGTAGCTCTCGTTAGTTCCTTTCTTGCTTGTTATTGTGCTGTTTCTGTGTTCGTTCCCTTTCACTCCAACAGTTATTTATGGAAGTAACCATACAATGACAGTTAAGTTTCATGTCTGTAGAAATAATCATGGTCATATTGTTATGCTTGTTTGTCATTTCTTTTTCAGTTTAATGGCTTGACGCATCAGGCTGAATATCTTTTAGGTCTATGGGGCACTGCGGATGTCCGTAAAAATCCACTTGATGTTGAATTCCAAAATGCTTATAGCTGGTGATAGTGATGCAATTGTTGCAACTTCTTTGCTTGAAGCCAGCAATTTAGTAGTTCTTAAGGTGCGTTGCTCTGAGTCAGCTATCTTATTTCACAAGGTCAGTTGTATTTGCTGTGACTCATTATGTTTATACTAATTGTTGTCAGGGATCATCAATGATACATTCAACTGCCAATTTAGGGCTTCATGGGCAAGGGTCCCTGAACTTGTCAGGGCCAGGAGATGTTATTGAAGCTCAGCATTTGGTTCTATCCTTATTTTATGCTATCAGTGTAAAGTCCACATAACTCCCACACTGCTTTCCTCTTGACCAAATAATCAGGTTTCCTCTGATTTTCCTGACCAAATAATCAGGCTTCCTCTGGAAATCCCTGCTAGCCAAATCTCATGGAAAAAGTTCAATTTTCCTCGTCAATTTCGGTTATAGTTTTCAGTGTTCCTAACTTTCATGTGAAGGATTTCTGAGGATAGCTAGAGCGTTAAGATGATACCTACTGAAATGCCATTCATATTGAACATCAACGTAGTGGTGATTACGTGTTTAAGTGGACAAAAATCTCAAATGTCTGAAGTCTTGCCCATATATGAAAATTTCATGTGCTTCACCTTGGAAAATAATTTGATCTTCATGTGGAGACATGCTTGAGCTGTTAAACATTATCTCGTCTCTAACGGCTAATTACTTAAATGAGGTGGCATTCAAATATTATTTGTGCAAATATCTCATCTAAGATACTTTGTTTCTTATTTAATAATATGAATTAGGAAAAAGTAAGAATGTTATTTTTTGTTATGATTTAGACAACTTTAAGCTTTCAGAATAACTTATGGTAATGCTACATATCAACTTTTAGGTATGAGCAGCATTTTCTCACCATGCGACTGCTTTTTATTTGAAGGTTGGCCCTGGATCTAATCTGCGAGGTCCCTTAAGAAATGCAAGTGATAATGTAATGTGAGTTTCCTTTTTTGTCTTTTTTCTTTTTCTTTTGAATTACATTTGCATAGATCTACTTAAATCTCATGCTACACTTCTTTAACATATTAACTTTTTTGGCATTGGTAGGGCACCAAAACTCTACTGTGAACAAAAGGACTGCCCTGTTGAACTCCTTCATCCACCTGAGGACTGCAATGTGAATGCTTCATTGTCCTTCACACTTCAGGTGTTTCAATACTCAGACTCAACACTCTGAGGAGTTTCTTCGGTTAGAAGTTATCAATATCGGTCATAGTAGAATGTGTTTTTACTCATTTGTCACATAAACTCCTATATGGGAGGATTAAGCTTTTCTATTATGCAGATATGTCGAGTTGAGGACATTATAGTTGAAGGTCTCATAGAAGGTTCTATTATTCATTTTCACTTGGTCAGAACAATGGTTGTGAGATTGTCTGGTGCAATAAGTGCATCTGGATTGGGTATGTGATTTTCCCTATAAGATGGTGCTTCTTTTATCAATGCACAAAAATTGGAGTTGTTTGTAATGTGTGTAAGGGACTTCTCATCTCTTAGACTTTTTCTTCTACATTAATAAAATCTTTTGTTTCTTATATTTAATAAAAAAGCAGTTTCTTATCAAAATGGTAAAATGGATGTTGCATCATTCTGTAAAGTTCAGTTTTTCCAACATGTTCTGAAATAATTTAGTCTGTGTATTTGCTCAGAATGCTGTTCTAGTTTTACGAAGTCATTATAAACATTACATCCCGGATTTAAAATTTTAACTTGGAAGGCTGCAGGTTGCTCTGGTGGGTTAGGTCATGGAGAACTTCTGGCCAATGGTCTTGGAAGTGGTGCTGGACATGGTGGTAGAGGAGGGGATGCATATTATGGTGGAACTTATATCATGGGCGGCATTGCATATGGGGATCCTGAGTTGCCTTGTGAACTTGGTAGTGGAAGTGGGAATGAAAGTCTGACTGGTGCAACTGCTGGTGGCGGCATTATTGGTAAGTATCGAGATTCATACTTCTGCAATGGTTTTGGGTATGCATGTATGCATGCATGCCTGTCTGCTCAGACGTCTTTCTTTCTTTCTTTCGAGATGAGGGGCCCTTACATAACCAATGTGAAGTAAAAGTCATTTGATTGAAATAGCTGACCCAAATATGAACGCGAAGACAATATAGGTATTTAGATGAGTTGGCAAGGAAAAAAGTAGAGCCAAAAAAAAAAAAAAAAGAAATTTGATAAGCAGCTGCATTGCCGATTTGGAGGTAACTTGCAATTGCAAACACAAATTACATGTCCACACATTCAGCATTAAAACAAAAATCAGATACCCTTAAAAAAACTAAAAGAGAAAACAAAGATCAGGATTCAGGAGATTCCCGGCTTTGCGGAGGAGGTGCAGATCTAGAGGTTATATAGGGCTCCGAACATTTCCGTTGGAAGTATTTTTTTCTATTGAAAAAATGAATCCTAACGGAATCTCGATCAGATTGCACCCTGTTTTATCAGAGAAAACAAACCAAACAAGCCCCATGTATTTCCTAATCTTCCGATTATTGCTATGAAGTCACAACTATCTGCACGTACAAGTTAAATGGTTACTTTACTCCAAATTTGGCCTGAATTCTTTATTCTTCCAAGGAAGCATCAGTTCTCATTTCAGAAACTAATTTTCGTATTTTGAACTGATTCTGCACTTTATCTCTTGACTTGCTTCTCTCAAGTACATAAGAACTCTTAATTACCAACAGTGCGTAGAGCTATTGTTCTGGAACATTTCATGAGCAATTTCATGTCCGTGGCGACATGTCCAGTGATACTTTTTCTGTCTATTGTATAAAAAATGGCAAACTACGGATGTGCTTGGTTTTGGTTCCAGATTCAGTTTCATTTCCCAAAATAAATCCAAAAAATATGACTATAAATTATTATACATTCCAAAGAAAATTTTCGAGGATAAAATTATGCATGCATCACATTTGCATATACTTCTCCTAAGAACACCCAAAACATCCCTATTGACTTTAAAGATATAATAAAGGACTGATTTCCATATGGAAAATTGGCAACCATAACTCTTTAAGCTTCTCTAATCGTTACAATTCACAGCTTCTGCTAACTTTCTTATTAATGCGCTTTTTTAATTGGCTTCTCAAAACAGTGATGGGTTCGCTAGAGCACTCGTTATCTAAATTGGTTGTGCACGGAGATATTAAAGCTGATGGAGGAAGTTTTGGGAAATATGTTAGCGTGAAGGTTGATGGGTTTGTTTCAGATGTAGGTCCAGGGGGTGGATCTGGAGGAACTATTCTTTTGTTTGTCCATAATTTTGTCCTCGATGATATGGGTACCATTTCAGCGTCTGGAGGGCGTGGAAGCCCTAATGCTGGTGGTGGAGGTGGTGGACGGATTCACTTCCATTGGTCCGACATTCCTGTTGGAGATGAATACATTCCGATGGCCATTGTGAGAGGAACTATTAGTACCAGGTTTGTTTGAATATAAACCACTTTCCATTTGGTAATATAAATTTGTTTCTCCAGAAGAAATTGAATCCTAGATCATGTTAATACTTAAATGATCATCTAACGAGCTTTTGCATGCTGTAATCAAACAATACTGTACATTGCAATTGGCACGTTCATATAAGTTCTATCAATATCACCTATGATAAATTTCTGCATTTAGTTGGGGGGTGGGGGGGTGGGGGGGTAAATTTGCCTGCATTCTAGAGCTTTTTCTTTTGATATGTGCAAAAGTCAAATATTAGCCATGAGAATTAAAGAGGGTAGGAAACACAAAGATATAGTTAGTATGAAATGCCAGAAGGCTATAAATTTTATAATTCTCTCTTATCGTAGAAATTACAATCACCTATATCTACAAATTTAACACCACCAATATGTAGCCTACTAGATATGTGAGAAATACATAATTGGAAGATATCAGACATATCGATTAAGATAAAATCATATGTTCTGGTATCCAGAAATAGTGAACTGTTCAGGATCAAATTAAGTTTAATTACATTTTGATTTTTAAAACTCCCCAGGCTGGTTGAGAAACAATAATTTGGAAACCTGGAGTGCACAACTTTAATCGTGATAAGCACAACATTCAGGAGCTGCATGGCACCATGTGGTAGCTGAGAATAAAACCTTTGAAATTGCCTTACTTAGTAAAATCTTGATCTAAACAAACTTTCTAAAAATGATAGTTCCACCAATTAGCATTATTGCAACACAAATACATGAATGAATAAATAAGCAGGCGCAATATACAATTTTGAATTACTAATTAAAGACTGTAGAAAACACAAAATATAGCACTGTTTGGCTATTTGGCAACATACAGGGATGTCCAGAATAGCTGTTAGATTTTTTTATTTCTTTTATCATTAGAATTATTATATCACCTATATATGATGTAAGAAATACCTAGTTGGAAGAAAAAACCACATATTCAACTATTCTGGTTTCCTAGAATAGTGCATGATTCTTAATCCGGTTCATTTTGGTTTACATTTTCTCTTTGTGTAACCTTCAATGTATCAAATAAATGTTTGATATGATACTGGAATATCGTTGATCTTTCTTCTAATTTGTAGCGTGATGTTTATTCGCATTGTGTTCATTGCATATTATGCTGCACAATGTGTCGTTTTGTGCTTATTCCAAATGTATCTTCTTCCCAAGAACTACAGTACATCCAAAATCTTCTTGAAATTCTTCACTTTGTCTCAAGTTGACCACCAATATTAGGTTTGAACACGAGGGGTGTGTTAACAAATAAGAATTCATTCTTTTGTTGAGTTGAAAGAGTTATGTCTTCCCAGTATTAATTGTCACGTGTTCCTGACTTGCGTATAACATAGGTGGTCAATGCAATAACAAATCAAATGATGAGATAAGAACACAAGTTTTATATCCCTATGTATGTTTTTCGGTTTATGTAGGTCAAATGGCGAAAAGACACCATTTCCTTATGTTCTACTTCTCTCTTTAATTCTATAAATACAACACTGTGTTCAACAGCACATATTCCTTTAGTAGCTTACAAAGGGGACATCTAGTTGTTCCTGAATAAATGGCTTTATGACCTTTTTTTGCCTGCCTAAAATTTATTTTTGACTATAACAATGGATAGATTGATCATTATTTTAAGTAGCGACCTCTTAATAAGGAATTTGTTAGTTGGAAAATCTAAAAATTGTACTACTATCTGTAGGAGTGCTTTTGGTTTTGTGAACACTGAGCAGCATATGTCATTTACTAATCACTAAACATACATCCAGCTGGCATCATAATCATGGGTGTAAGTAACTTCTGTCCTATTTGATTGAAGGATGGGATGATCAAACGGCAAATGTTGCTTTGCTTTCTCCGTAATGAACTAATATTTCTATGTCAGCCCCCTCAATACAGAGAGCAAGCAAGTTCGAATGTGTGATTGAGAAATAATTGCATATATACAGAGATATAAACCCTCACGCAATGTGCCATCTGAAGTATATTTTATACTTTTTGATTCGTAACATTTTGTTTAATTTTGGAACTGCAGAGGAGGGATTGGTGGAGGTCTCGGCCAAGAAGGTGAAAATGGGACTCTTGGTGGAAAGGCCTGTCCGAAAGGGCTCTATGGGATATACTGTCAGGTAATTGTTGTATAGCTTCTTTGGAGACAATAGTATCAATTATAAAAAATTATATTATATGATTTGTTCAAATTATTAGAATTCGTATAAATAAAGGTACGTGTATTATGCCATGGATCACCTAGGCCCTACCACCTTACATCGTAGGTTACTTCTATCCTAGTGTCAAGCATTCTTCTCTATTCCATGCCTCTTCCTTTCCTCCTTCAAAGGGGATGCCTATTTTGTTTATAATATCTTTTATTAAATGCCATCAACTTCTAATGCACATGCACAATGCAGGAATGCCCACTTGGGACATATAAGAATGAGACAGGGTCCAACGGGGACCTCTGTTGTGATTGCCCACCACATGAGCTTCCACATCGTGCTATATATATTGCTGTTCGAGGTACCTCTAAATTTTGTTTCAGTTTCCACCTTTTAAGATTTAACTTTCGATGTACCTATACATCTATTAACTCCCAGTAACATACCACCTTACTGTTACCTTAATAGTCTTAAAGTAAGATTAGCTTGTGTTTGAAAGACGTTCAAGATTCTGCCATTTCCAAACTTAAATGATTCCTTTACAGGAGGCGTCATGGAGACACCATGTCCATACAAATGTATATCTGAGAGATACAATATGCCTCATTGTAATACAGCCCTTGAAGATCTAATATTTACTTTTGGAGGGCCATGGTTATTTGGTTCCATACTTTTAAGTCTTCTCGTTGTCTTGGCGCTTGTACTTAGTGTTGCTAGGATGAAATTTGCTGGTGGAGAAGAATTGCCAGGTCTTGTGCCAAATCGGCGTGCCTCTACGAATGATCGCTCATTCCCCTTTTTAGAATCACTAAATGAGGTTTTCCATTTAAGCTGCATCTTTTGTTAATGGTCAAGATTGGAAATTTTTTACATCTGATATTGAGACGATTCTTCTCCCTCTCTGCTTGCTTAGGTTCTGGAAACTAATAGAACTGAGGAATCCCAAGCTCATGTCCATCGCATGCACTTTCTGGGAGCTAATACTTTCAGTAAACCTTGGCATCTCCCTCATTCTCCTCCTAAAGAAGTGAAAGAAATAGTGTATGATCTCAATTTACTGATTTCATACGTGTGTGTGTGTGTGTGTGTGGAATAGTTTCTCTAGTAATTGTTATGGGCACATTCAAAATAACAGAACATACCGTTCTTATAGAGATAAATGCACTTTCACATCTTCTTAACCCAAAATGGTTGGGGAGAGGTAAGGTTCTCTTTTTTTTTTTTTTTTTTTTTTTTGAGGGTACTAATATCAGTTGGAATGTGTGGTTGATATTTTTTTATTCTATATGATGCATTAATGCCTTCGTTACTGTGTTTTGTTGATAGATATGAAGATGCGTTCAACATGCTTGTAGATGAGATAAATGCATTAGCTTCCTATGAGTGGTGGGAAGGATCAGTATATGGTATCCTGTGTGTTACTGCATATCCACTTGCAAGGTCATGGCTGCAGTGGCGTCGGAAGGAAAAAGTACAGCAACTACGCGAATATGTCCGTTCAGAATATGATCATGCTTGCTTACGTTCCTGCCGTTCTCGTGCTCTCTATGAAGGGTTGAAGGTATTCTGTGGTCTAACTTTGCTTGATGGGTTCTAACGAACTTTCTAACTTTGAGAAAATGAATTATATTCTAATAAGATGGAGACTACAAGATTTACAATCATCAGATATACATCAATACAAAATATGCTGAATTCCATAAAATCAGCTGGATATTCAAAAGCTGCTCATTTCGAATGGACAGTTTGTTAAATGGCCAATTAATTTATGAAAATTGGCTGGTTGCAAATGAGGCCACCGATTGCTTTAATCTGCTCATTTTGATTGATTAGTGTAAATGGCTAATCACTCCTAAAATTTACTAGCTGTTACTACGGAGGAAATTATGGGGCTGAAGTGTCATGCATTTGGTGAAAATACCCGAGACTTGTAGAGTGCTGGAAAGTATGTATGGTAGTTTGAAGACCATGGGCCTCGGACAAAATGGCAGTCAACCTCTATGTGCTTCATGTTCCGTGGTAAACTGGGTCAGCAGCAATTGGATTGGTACTGGTATTATCAGCATGTGGTATAGAAGGTTTACCTTGAGAAAATTGAAGCTCCTTGGGAATGCAGCCATGACATGGTTCTCTGCCTCACTCTTGTTTCATGCATTTATAAGAGATAGGAGCATCACAGAGAAAATATACCATCCCGTGGTAGATTTAGTGATGTTTGGGCAGCCTGTAGGTGGAGAGAAGAACTAAAGGGAAGAATAAACCACGACTCGGTGGACCTAGAATAATGATGATTGGAACTGCCAAACATAAAAAATTTCTGGTCAGTTGATGCTTGGATTTAGATAAATAAGACTACCAGCCAATCTCCAATATAAAGTAGGACTCCTGAACTAAATGAATCCATAAAACGCTTCTGTTTAAAGAACATACCTTGCAAAGGTCTCTCATGTGGATGACAGAATGTAATAAATTTCTAAATGGCCTCCATATAAGAACACTGCCAATCATCCACAAGGGAGGACAACAATGCCTTTTTATGCCCTTCGTAGAAAAGGCAAGAGTTGTACCGTCTATGAGGACGAAAAGCCTAAAAAAGAGTGTGTCAGAGCTTTTGAAAGCTTCAAGCTATACAGAGCACGTTAAATTGCAAAAAATCATTAGGTAATAAAGTAGGCATACCAGAGGGGAAGTCTCATGTAAACTTCCTCCTTCGGTCACCATGTCATAATGTATTCTTGTCATCTATCTGATGTAATTATTGAGGCGTAGCAAGAGCTCGGTCATCTTGACTACCAGTTCAAAAGTTTCATCATAGTCAAAGACTCTGATTGGACTAAGTCTGACTTAGAATTGAGAACAGAACACACATGGTTTATACCATCATTAGAAAGTTTTGAACAAAGAAGTATGTCAAAATTAAGAAAAGAATAAAAGATTTCTTCATTCAACATTATACAAAAACTTCCCAATTCCTCAAAATCTCATAAATGGCCATGAGTTCGGGGGTGTTTGGTTTAAGCTTAAGTAAGTCGGGGAAAATCCTGACTTTAAAATCCTAGAATTGAGAAATAAAGGTGAATAGTAAAATTGTATGTTTTCTTTGAGATTGTATAGAGTAGGATTGTAGTGTAGATGTCAAATCAATGCTGGAAAATGTGGGTGTATGTTATATTGTAGGTAGTGGGTTAAGTAATGATAGATTTATAGGATAGGTTTCATAGGATAGGATTGTATTGGATGGGAAAATTTGAATTTAAATCTCAAAATAAATAGGGATTGGGTATTTTAACATCCGAAATCTGTCCGTGGTAAGTTAGAAACAAACACCCTTAAAGTTTCTCATTTCAAGTGGCCAACTAATCTAAATGGCCAATAAATTCCTAAAAAACTGCTGGCTGTAAGCAAGGCTAGTTATTTTTTGAAATCTGCTTACTGCTAGTGGCCTACATGCTGGCATGAAATGACCAACTGATACCTTTTGAAAAATTACAGGTTTTGGAATATAACAAGGAGGCATGTTAATTTAGATTGTAGATCACCTTGGACCATACGAAAAATCCTTAATACCTCCGGTTATTCTTTTCGAAGGAGAGTCCTTTAGCTTTGAGCAGTTGTGAAAAGACTCGTAATATAAATTGCATAATCTTTTTTACATAGTTTAGACCCAAAATCTTGTTGTCCGTACTGGGCACAATGAAACTCTTGCATCTTACCCTGTTGTGATTTGAGTTATAGATCCTCAAAATCAAGGTGTAGTTACCCTTTTGGGTGTTGGCTATGATGATCATTCTTTATCTGCTTTTGATAGAATTAACTTTGATTATTCAGAAAATTCAGATGGATGTGAGGACATACTAGATAGTAAGTATTGAACATATTAGAAAGAAAGTGGGAGTACCTCTCAAAAAAAGAAAAGAAAGAAAGAAAGTGGGAGTAGCTCCAGTGAATGAAAATGTTAAAGAAACGCCATTACGATGGTTTCAGCATGTGAATAGAAGACCTTAGATGCTCTGGTTCGACGACTACAAAGTAGAGATCGTTAACCCAGATTAAAAGGGGAAGGGGAAGAAAGGCTTGGAAAGAGTTATTGAAGAAGATATGTTGCACCTAATTATAATTGAAAACATGGTCTTGTCCAAACATGA
>JAUEKW010000029.1:426997-438985 GCA_032274785.1 Ajuga reptans
AAAAACGTATAATACAGGTTGCAATCGAAAAAAATAAATAGTTTAGGTTGCAAAGTGATAAAACGCGCATAGTTCAGATTGCAATATGTAATTAATCCTTTATAAAATTGTAGTATTTATTTGAGACATCTTCTAAATGGGCTTATGTGGAGTTCTCAAAATACGACACCGCTTTATACGGAAACCAACTTTCAAAATTAATACCCTTCATTAGCTTGACACCTCCCTCATGTCAGACCCCACTAATAAAGCAACACGGACAGAAGACAACAGTATCATGAGATTCATAACTACTAGTCTACGATCTGCTTTAGGCCGACTTTGAATTCTCTAGCCCCGTTTGGACGGAAGAATTTCAAATGAATAGATTTAAAAAAAAAATTGATTTAAAAATTCATTGACTTAAAATTATTTATTTGAATTTATGGTCAATTTATGAAAGGATTTTCAAACCAAAAAAAATTATAAATCTATTGTTTGGATTTATAATAATTCTTTAAATTCTTTTTATAATTTTCAAGTATTAAAATAAATATTTTTGAAAAAATGATAATTTTTTATAAAGTATTTAAAAAAATATTTTCGAAAAAAATATGTTTTTATAATTTTTACAATTTTTTTTTTTATAATTTTCTATTTTTCCTATTTTATATTTTTGAAAAATCTAAAAATAATTCATAAAAATATTTTAAAAAAATCTTTATTTTTTAATTTTAAAGCATTTTAAAAAAATTCGGAAAATATATTTTTTTATAATTTTTATAAAAAATATTTCAAAAAATATTTTTTTTATATTTTTTGAAAATTATAAAAATTATAATTTTTTTATATTTTTTCGAAATAATATTTTTTATATAAATATTTAAAAAAAATTGAAAAATATATTTTTTCGTAATTTTTATAAAAATTATTTTCAAAAGCGTGTGAGCGAGGAGCGATTTGCAAATGACTACATTTGAGTAGGGATTTGAAATCCACCAAAACATAGGCTGTGTTTGGTTGGGACTGAAGCCTGCTGTGGCATTGTTGACTGAAGTAAAGTTGCTGAGAAAAATAGCTGAGGAATGTAAAAATTGTGTTAAGCACTCATCAACTATTAAAGACAAACACATGCTGTAGTTTGAGCCCCCTCAACGGGTTTTGGTTCAAACCCAAGCAAACACAACCATATAGTGTAAAATAGTCTATTTCAAATCTTGGATTTTCAATTGGGGTTATTTGAAATTCTAGATTTACAAATCAATTAATTTAATATTTTATCTAAACACATGGAGTGAATTTGACAATAAATTTATAAATCCATAGCACAAATTCCTCCATCCAAAATGGAGCCTAAAAATATTTCACGGTGTATCTAGAGGAGATATAGCCTATATAGGTAACATATTTTATATGTGAATGGAAAAACAACATTACTTTATTGCTTATAGTGGTAATGATAATTATTGCTTATAGTAGCATGTTTTATTATTTGAAAACCAAATAAACATACTCATTTTCCCACACAGCTTAGGATAGGGTTATATAATTATTATGATTTAATTAATTAACTTCAATGCCAGTAATGCCATATACTTTCATATTATTTTGTAGTCAATTTTTTCTAACATGAAAATTATTCATAAATGTACAACTTTTTATTTGTAGTTAATTATATGAAAATAAACCTTCTAAAAAACTATAAATTCACACGTATACAACTTATTTTATTTATTAATTTGACTATCCAATCACATATAACTTGTTGGTGAAATTTAAAATTTAAATTTGTACTTACACTAATAAAATGAAACATTGAAGTTTAAACATCTCTTTTTGAAGAAAATGTGTTTTGAAAAGAAGTATCATTTTGAGACAGATGAAGTATAAGGTAGAATATATCAAATATGATAACGAACATCATCACTACTATGTGTTGACGGTAAAAATTGATTACAAAAATAAAAAATGATCACCTAGTCACTGTGGACATATGTTAAGGTGCATACATACCTATTGTCAAATACTTATTCAAATATATTATTTTCCTTATCTAAATCAGTAGACGTGATATTTACACATTTACGGTGGATATATTAACACGTTATTACGATAAATAGACAAACATTCCAAGGATACAAATACTAAGTATAATAGTTTTAAACACAAAATACACCCAACAATCATGTCTATAAAATCCTTTGACCATTACTTCTCATTTTATTTTATCTATTGTAGATGTAAAATTATGCTTAAAATATGGTAGACATAGTATAACTATATTGTAAGTTGTAACTAATCAAATTTAAGTGTGCATAAATAACAAACCCTATGTCATGTGCTTCAATCTAGCCCTTTTCTTTTTCTTTTTCCTTTTCTTTATGGACAGGACTAAGATTATGGGAGATTATCAAACCCACGTTTGTCACTAAAAGCGCTGTTATGACTTATTGACTTACACATAGATAAAAACGAGTGAGTATTGTATTGTGTACGACGGTCTTACGATGTGATGGAATATAACGGAAAGTACTATTTTTAGATAAAAGTGATACTTATGTAAATAAATATAATATTTTCGGTACAAAAATTATATCTTTTTTATCCAAAAAAGTAGTACTTTTATAAATAATAAAGATATTTTTTTCATCATACTGTGTAACCGCCGTACATTAGTATTGTCCATATGAATAAGAATTATAGGCGTGTTTCCCAATCCGGTCTTTGAATCATTAATTCACTTCCGTGACTTATTATTTAATATTTTTATTCATTTTAAGTATGGAATTTTTTTTTTTTTTTTTTTTTTTTCTAATGGATTTTTAAGTATGAAATTATGACAATAAAAACCTTTAATTTTGGTGAGACGATGCAAACTTCCTTAAAAAGAAGGGTCCCAAACAAGTCCAAAATTAAAAAGAAAATACATGATTGAAAATGTGAAAATAAATATTGCTTTCATAGTTTGAAACATGGTTGGTGAGTAGGAATTCACGAAGTCTGCATTTGGGGGCTGTAGAAGCAAAGAAAATGGAAAATTGCGAAAAAATTGGCATTTTAATCTCTCTTCACCTTCTCCCTGCTATATATAGGCACATCACCCTGCGCCATTTACATAACCATTCAGCCACCCCTTCTCTCTCCTCTCTCTTTCTCTCTCTGGCCCTTGTGTGAACCACTCTCTCTCGCGAATTTTTTTGATTGTTTGCAGAAAATTAACTCTCGGAATATAGTTTGGGATTTGACAACTACTCTTCTTCCCTTAATTGATCTGCTTTCATTCGTTTCTTCAGCTGAAAATTAGAGATGGCCAAGAATGTGGGAATTCTCGCCATGGAAATTTACTTTCCCCCCACTTGCATCCAGCAGGTACAGATTTCTCGCCTTTTTTTATGTTTTAAATTTGTTTAATTGAATCGGAGCGTCTAAAATCATACAACGCATTTTTGTACTTACAACGTCTTTCTCACTTGATTATGTTAGTTTTTTATTCTGTTTCTGGTTTTTGAGAAATTTTTCATGGACTGATGAGGAATGATGTCTATGGACAAAATATGTATCTGTTTCTCTTTTTGTTGGTTACTTTTCGATTAGTTGTAGAATTTTGTATGGTGGACCCACTTGATTATTCGAAAGTTTCGATAGCATGATATCTCAGATCCTCTATCTGAGTTCAAAATCATATCTACTTTTTTTCTGATTTCAGTTTTCAGGGTTTATTTTAATTTCAGATTCACTTTGCACAAATGTTCTATCTCCCTCTCCTTTTTGTTTGCTGCAATTCTTGATTATCCAGCAGGATGGGAAACAGATCTTAGGACTCTTTCCTTCTCTTTAAGTATCTGTTTAGCCAAAACATTATATATAATTCTTCTTTTTGTTTTTTGTTTTCTTGGATGTTGCAGGAAGTGCTGGAGGCGCATGATGGAGCAAGCAAAGGGAAGTACACAATTGGGCTTGGTCAAGATTGCATGGCATTTTGTTCTGAGGTAGAAGATGTTATTTCCATGAGGTATTCACTTCATACTCTCTTCTTAGTAGTGACTAGCTGACTATATTCAACAACAATAAACCTTCGGAAGATGCAAAATAACATATATTCATTTGCTCGTCGGTTGAGTGGATTGCATGTTAGGCAAATTAATGTGTATGTAGTCTTTTGTGCAACATATTTTGAGAGATTATGGGAGTTATTCGTTGGCATGGTGTTGAAGTTCCAACAGGCAATCTTCTGTAAATGATTTCAGCTTTCGTTTTGAACTTGATATGGAACATGTTTTTTCCACTTAAACAAGTGTACGATTCATTAATTTTACTCATCAAATCTGTAGTAACTTGGTTAAATTGCAAATCTACTGAATCTGTTTCTCCGTGTAATGTTTTTTCTTATTGCTCTCTGTGAAAAATGCATCATGATGGCATTAATTAGCAAATTTTTTTGTATAACTGCAAAGGGTCTTAGAAGATTTGATTTAGATTTGTAAATTGTAATGATATTTGAACTTCGGAACTCTTGAAAATTTTGGCCACCTTAAAATTGTCTAGCAATTCGTAACTCTTTAAACTTCAGTATGACAGCTGTCACAACGCTCCTAGAAAAGTATGATGTTGATCCAAAGCAGATTGGACGTCTTGAAGTTGGAAGTGAGACTGTACTAGATAAAAGCAAATCCATCAAGACATTTTTGATGCCAATCTTTGAGGTATTTGGGTTTTTTCCTGCGATTTAACTCTGCTATTTGCAATTCCTAGTGTTTTGGTTTATCATGGATCACGGAACATGATTTCACTGTAGCAAGAAGCATACTACAGTTAGCATAAGGTTTCGGATATCCTCAATGATCTCGGCTTGTGATTTGATAATAGAAGCACAATTCAACTCAGCCATGTTTCAGCCAGATCGTAAACATTTGTTTAATTCACCATAATGCATGCTTCTGTCATTTAAGTTCTTGAGGTGTAATTATTATGTTTCTAACCTGAAGAATATTTCTTGATTTCCTACGGGACCATATATAACTTTGATAATGCATATAAGATTCTATTCTTTTATATACTCTGCAATGTCCGTCATATGTAACTTTTGCATAATACTAATCCATGTAATTTTGGATGTGAATGACCAGAAATGTGGCAATACTGACATAGAAGGTGTTGACTCAACCAATGCTTGCTACGGGGGTACGGCTGCACTATTTAATTGTGTCAATTGGGTGGAAAGTACCTCTTGGGATGGAAGATACGGACTTGTTGTCTGCACAGACAGTGCGGTATGATCATAATCTTTAAAAACTTCAACTTCTCTCTCTCTCTCTCTCTCTTCTTTTGGAAGCTTATAAACTTCTATTTTGGATTTAAATGTATTCACAAAAAGAAAGGACCAAAAGAATTTCATATGCTATTTGCTAATTATGCTGGATCTTTTCATCATATGATATATGTCTTTGACATCTATTAAAATGGGTGTTGACTTGGATTCTGCAAGTCTGTCCCTGCAATTCTTGAAAAGTTCTTCATCTGTGGTCGTTTAATAGGTCTACGCTGAGGGACCTGCTAGGCCAACTGGAGGAGCTGCAGCTATTGCCATGCTTATAGGACCTGACGCTCCTATTACTTTTGAAAGCAAGCTCAGAGCAAGTCATATGGCTCATGCTTATGATTTCTACAAGCCCGACCTCGCCAGCGAATATCCAGTAATGCTCTTCTAAATCCCTTCTCTCTCAACCATACATTTTCAGAAATGCGTTCAAATTATGCATTTGCTGTATGCGGTGTGCTGAATTTATGTTTAAAATGCCTTTGTTGTTGGTGTTGTAGGAAATCTATGTACTACTACTACAGATTACAGCATTATATGTTTGTTTCTCTTATGGTTGAAGTTTTCCGTGTAGGTTGTTGATGGCAAGCTTTCTCAGACTTGTTACCTTATGGCCTTGGACACTTGTTACAGAAGCTTCTGTCAAAAGTAATCTACTGCAGAAAATGACTTGTTTTGCGTCTCTAATTTTTATTCCTGGTACTTACTGGTATGCTTGTGTGATAGGTATGAGAAGCTTGAGGGCAAGCAGTTCTCGGTCTCCGATGCTGAATATTTTGTATTTCATTCTCCATATAACAAGGTAATATCTTCAACAGAGACATTCTAGATACACTTGTAGTTTTTGATATTCTCGCCTTGTTTATGAAGTTTGGCTGATTTTTTTACTCGAAATCTGCAGCTTGTACAGAAGAGCTTCGCTAGATTGTTATACAATGATTTCTTAAGGAGTGCCAGGTGAACATCTTTTTCATCATAAGAGATGATACTTGTATTGTCAAAAGGGTTTTTGCTTAGCTGTCTTTCCATTTCAATTTTCAGCTCGATTGATGAGGCTGCTAAACAGCAGTTGGCACCATTTTCGTCACTAACTGGCGAGGAAAGCTACCAAAGTCGCGATCTTGAGAAGGTTTGAATCATCTGACTTCCCATTTTTTCAAATTTATATCCCATTGCTTATAATCTTTTGCTATGTGACTGATTTTCTTGGGGGGGTGGATTCCTAGAAAGAAACATTTTAAGACATTGTTGGTTGAATTTTTTCCTGTTAGTGGATATATGCGGGCTAATGTTTAGTTCATCAACAGGCATCCCAACAAGTGGCGAAGCCATTTTATGATGCTAAGGTGCAGCCAACTACACTCATCCCGAAACAGGTGGGGAACATGTATACAGCATCACTCTACGCTGCGTTTGCTTCCCTCATCCACAACAAGAGCAGCACTCTGGTAAATATCTCTGATGTTTTTTATGCACCTTTTCTGGTTTTACTTATGGAAAATGCTCATATTTTGTGGATCCTACTCTTCAGGCTGGGCAGAGGGTCATATTGTTTTCCTATGGCAGCGGTCTGACATCCACCATGTTTTCTCTGTGTATAAATGAGGGGAAACATCCTTTTAGCCTCTCTAACATTGCATCCATCATGAATGTTTCAGCAAAGTTGAAGTCGAGGCATGAGGTACGTATATATAGTACCATCTTCTTCTATACTTTGTAGTTAAAATTCAATGCTTCAAAGCTTATGATTTGGTTTCGGGGTGTGAACAAGTCAAGAGTCGAGGCGGACCAACTGAAGATTTGACTCTTGACTCGTTAACTATTAAGCTGAGCTTGAGTCGAGTTTGGGATAGCCTAGCGAGTTGTAATCAAGCCTAAATGAGTTCAATGAATATAAATCAATAATGAAAAATATTTATTTTATAATCACTCGACAAGAGATATTTAACGAAAATGCAAATTTTCTCAAAATTATGATATGGTTGATAAAAATATAATTTTAATCAAGTTAATATAATAAAATTGATCTCTTTATATATATTAGAAAAATGTAAATATTGAATTTGATCCAAAGTATTGGTATATTAATCTCGGAGTTGGCTCACAATCTCTGAGTTGATATCGCTAACTAGCCTAATTGAACTTGATCAAGCTTTTCCCCAGTCAATTTTTTCCCTAATAGTTTTTTTCTGGAGTCGAGTTCTGAGTAGTTCACAAGGTTGCTCAGCTAAAAGCCTGTGCATTTTATACCTTGCAGTCCCCACCAGAAAAATTCGTCGAGATCATGAAGATAATGGAGCACAGATATGGAGGCAAGGACTTTGTGACGACCAAGGATTGCAGTCTTCTAGCACCGGGTACGTACTACCTCACTGAAGTGGATTCTAAGTACCGAAGATTCTACGCCAAGAAGGGTGTTGAGAACGGCACCCTTGCCAACGGCCACTGAAGATTGGTGCAATGAAGTTGGGTCTTGTTTTTAGATGTTAGTGCACAGAAGAATAACTGTATTTGCATTGTTTGGTATTATTATTAGCATTCTGAATTTGTTTGGCAGATTTAATTTAATGGTCTCTAGTTTATTTATTCGAATTCTTTTCCTCTTGTTTGGTATGTCTCTTGGAAAAGACCATTTTAGGGGTGAGTATATTCTAAATATTTTGTGAAATCAATTGAGGACTGGTAGCAATTCTGTTTCAAAAAGCGACTGTTATTTATTACATGTATTAATTACATTATTAAATATATACATGTGTGTATTCTAAATCACAAACTTGTCTGTGGCAGCCACACGTGTGGTAGCAAAAAATTATTATTTTCTATAGCGAAAGATCACTTATTTTTTCTCATTTTTTGGACAAAACAATGTATTACTTTTTATAGCGAAAATATTATCTTTATTTGCAAAAGTATAATTTTTTGGGGGGAAAATACTCTTTTTATTTGTAAAAATATTATTTTTTCTTGTAAAAATGTGTTCTGTCATACTCAGTCACATTGTGTGATTACTACACACAAGACTCACTCATTGTAAATTATATTTGACATTCTAACCCTATCTTTGTTTATGAATTGAACTCAATAATTATACTCCCTCCGTCCCATAAAAAGAGTCATGTATCAAAATCATCTCTTGTCCCATAAAAAGAGTCCTGTTTGAAAAGTCAAAGTAGTTACCCATAGAAGTTACTTTGATGCCCTTATAAAATTATGTTAATACCTTGATACCAATAGGAAATTGATGAGTTTAACAAATTTTTAAGGGTAAAGATTACAAGCACCCACTTGCAAATTGTTGTACATTGACTAAGTTGACCAAAGATAAATAGGTGTACATCCATCAAACAAGACTCTTTTTATGGGACGGAGGGAGTATTAATTATTAGGGTTAATTACAAAACAAATCACAACATTTAGTCCAATTTTTCAATTGCAACATGACTTTTAAAAGTTATCAATGTTTACATCTAATTGTATCGCCGCCGCCACCGTTTGATTCATCTTGACGAGTCATTCATTTACCCTCAACCAATTTTATAATCCGCCACTTTTACCGCCGTTAATTGAGAGTGGAAGAATGACAACAATAACTTTAACTTCCAATTAACGATGGTAAAAATGACGGATTGTAAAATTTGTTGAGGGTAAATGAAGCTCTCATCAAAATGCATCTAACAATGGTGGTGACGATACAAGTAGATGTCGAAAAATGAGGTCGATGTTGCAATTGAAAAAAAACTATAGTTGGTGACAAACATTGATAAGTTTTAAAAGTCATCTTACAATTGAAAATTAGATCAAATGTCTTGATTTGTTTGGTAATTAATCCTAATTATTACGTAATATTTTAATACAATTTGATTACTTAATTTTTAAGTTTGATATTTTAAATTTCTTTTCAACTTTTTATTCCAAATAAAAACTAAATTTAGAATCATATAGTTGAAATTTAAACGGACAGGTTTATTATGTATCACCTAAACCATAAATGGAGACATATCCTTAGCGTTATTGTTTGGTCAACTCATCAAACACAATGTGAGGTTTGTGAAGATCACTATTAATTCCCTGGGACATCAAATTTTAATAAATGGTCCATTTAACAATTATGATGACAGAATACGATGGTTGCGTTTGGTTATGATTGGGGAGACCTAAGATACCGTTGACTGAAACAATCAATACCTAAATATTTTTTATTATTGTAATATTTTTTCAAACAATCAATATATAAATATCTATGTTTCTGAGTCCCTCAACCTAACTAAAACAAGACAATACCCATAATCCTTTAAAACCAAGTACATAATCGATTGGAGGCTCTCTCAATGGGTTGTCCCCAACTGTAAACATGCACACCCTATGAGATCAACACGAAATTAATGTATTTGGAGCGAATTAACTCTAGGGTTATGTTTGGGTGCCGCTGTGGAAGACTGATGTAGTATTGACTGTGGTAAACTGAACCTACCACAATCAAATAATATTTACAACCTTGCACATATCAAATATTATCATGTTACCCCCAACATTAACCGGCTGAGAGCAACGTTAACAAGCCTATGGTTCGATTGAAATATGACGGATGTTTTTGTTTTTTCATTTTTAATATAAAAGGAATTGGGAGAGTAGTGAATATAATTTAATGAGTATTATTGCAAACAGACTAGTTTAAAAAGGTGGCGATTTGAGATGGTGAACGTGCTGATGTGACTGCGGATGCCCACTACAAGATTAGTTGTTGGGAACTCGTGAATCATGATCGATGGACGTGTAGGAGGCTAGAAGCCGAAAATTAGGGGTAGTAAATCGTACGGATTGGATCACTATCGAGCCAATCTGATAAGTCTCAAATCAATAAGGATTAATTTGAACCCGCTCAATAAATTTATTGTATTAAAAAATAGAAACTCGAACTCGACACATTAATAACCCAATCCGATAATCCCTTCTAATACTTGCATATATATATATATATATATATCATTTTCATGCCCACGGAAACTATTACTACCATTATGCTATAATAGTTATTTTTTGTAAAAAATAAAATACAAATCTAAAATTCAGATTAGCACCCCTGTTCCATAGTATCCAACCATAATATTGTCTAGTATGACTATTGTTTGTTAAAAAATGAAAATAAAAAATATCGTGCCAATATTTGGTTTTATCGTTGTGGATGGTCACCCCGTAATGCCCGGAAAAGGACCACGTGGCACGATTCCAAGGCCCATCATGCAAGCAGGTCATGCCTCGAGCCTGGTCATACCTCGAACCCAGTCATACCTCGAGCCCGTTTTAAGATTACCTCCGGTGAGAGTCGTAGGTCGGTCCAATCAGTTCGCTCCCCGAGCCCGGTCCACTCAGGAGCTCGCATACCGATCTGTCCGAACTCGAGAAAATCCTTCGACGCCGCCAGAACCTCACAAAGGCCAAAAGTACATGAGCTCGTCCCCTGACGACCTCGTCTCACGACGAACAGGAGCCCGTAACCGAATCAAAATGCCGGGGTGCCCACCTGCTTATAAGGCGGTTAATAAACCCCTATAAATGCCCCAATCCCCCCATTAAGAAAATGACTTTTGAACACTTGGGAGAAAAAAAGAAGCGATAAGTACAGACATTTGTAAGCAATAGCCAAAAGCAGCTCGCTTGTCAGAAATTAATAATATCTTATTCGAAATTATACCTTTTCTTTGACAGTTCCATTTACCTCCATACATATAAATTTCTGGTTGTGTTACACGTATTTAAATCATCAAGGGAAACAGTCACATCTTATTGGTTATCAATCTTTAATAATCAATTTACAAACGCATGCCCACAATTTGACGCTAGAAGGAGGGGGATGGCTAGTCAAAGTTCGTCTACTCACACTTCGACCCAGGGACGCTCGCTGCTTCAAGATTCTTGGGCAGAAGGAGGCCATCCCGGCAGATTAGACCACGCCCCTGCCCAGACCAACAGGGGGATGAGGACCGAGCAAGAAGACGCAGACTTCCTTCGGGCGGTAACCCAAAACGCCCAGGACCAGGCCCGGGAATATCTTTACTGGCGAGACCATCCCTTGGCGGAGGCCGGAACTTTCCGTATGAACGGGCCCACGCCGAATGCACGGGGTAACCACATCGGGAACCCTGCCAATCTCCCGAACAAGGGAGTCCAGAGGTCCCCCACGCCGGTGCGAGCGCACGGTCATGCATAGAGAAAGGGTGAGCCAGGGCACGAAGTTCCACCCAGACCAGCTCGACGTACCCAAGGGAGAGGATCGCCTTCGCGATCTTCCAATCGCCATCCCCGACCGTGCCCAACCAAAGGCACATCCATAGCCCGACAGTCTAGCTCTGCCGCCGAGTCCCAGTCCCCTCATCCAAACGTATTTGATCGCTTGGGAAATCCCCCGAGAGGAGGCGGATTGCCACGCCCATCAACATCACCCCCTCGGGAATGCCCGACCCATCAAGAACGCCCAAAAGATTTCGGCGTCTCCGACCGGACAGAGGTAGTAAGGTTGATGGAGCGACTATCCCGCCTGAAAGGACAGACCGGACCCTACGTATCGCCACCGATCTCAGTCCATTTCGACATGAGATCTAGTTCTCCCTTTCACCAACCATTTTGACCGCGAGGTTGCCCCCCGACCTGCTGACATCACTTTTCTTTACCGCACAAAAGTGTAACATATATAG
>JAUEKW010000030.1:0-15167 GCA_032274785.1 Ajuga reptans
CGTCGGAAAAACAAAAAAATTTAGGTTGTAAAGTGAAAAAACGTCCATAGTACAGGGTGCTTTCTGAAATTGACCCATTTAATTATTGATTTTCAAAAAATAAGTTAATGAAGTGGAAATAAATTTGATGTAATAAATTATTTATTTTGCTTAGATGTCAATATATTTTGTTCAAATTGAATATGTTATTCAAAACATACAAAAACTTCAGTTGTTTGAACTGAATCAAACTAAATTGAACCGTTCTATTAGATTCAAAATTCCGAACCAAACTATACTGAAGGAAAAAAATAACCATATCGTACCGTCTTGCTTTTTCGAATTAGATTTGAATATTAATTTTTAAAATAATCGAATTTTGATATGAATCTGAAGATTTTCAAATCTCAAATCTACACTAAACCATGCGCACCCCTAATTTTAGGTCAGGCCAAACGTTTCTAGGTATATAAGGGTAGAAGAAAACGTAATATCTCCAAAATAAGCATGGTGGCGATACTACACTTAAATTGATGATGGAGATCATGATTTGATCAAGAACTTTGAATTCAAAAATAAGTAAGGGTTAATAGCCAAAACAAAAGTAAAACTTTTTTAAAATGTCATTTTTAATCATTTCTTTTAATTTTTTTTAATCTATATAAAGCCTTGCAAAATAGTTGTAATCTTAGCTAATTAACCAATTATTAGGAATGTTCCTCAATGAATTTTGTATTACGTTTTGAGAGAACATTGATTTGAACATTGTAGATGTGTACCATTTTGTTAGTTTTCAAAAATTGTCCGCGGCTTGAGAGAAAGTTGATTTGAACATTGTAGATATGTACAATTTCGTTAGGGTTAAAAAAGATTGTTTGAAATCACAGCTAATTTTATTCGAATTTAAGAAATTGACTAAAATTACAACTATATTGCGAGGTTGTTATAAATTGATAAAATTAAATACTATGATATCATTCTTTATATATTTAGTTGGCCACATGAAAAAACTTACGGTAAATTTTCATATTTTCAGTTAAAATTTGAAAATAATTAAATATGATATCTTTCTTATGGTGTTGTAATCTCCATATTTTCAGTTAAAATCATTTTTAATTGGAATGTTATTTAAGTGAATATACAAGTGTTGCCAGTAATGAGTAAAAACTAAAATTACTAATTGAATATTCTGATTGTCATAGTAATCTATATCATACTAAAATTATTAATTTATATCTAATTTGAATTATTGAAACTATATACTGAAACATTATTAATTGTTTATAGATGACCAAAATATTGTAATTTTAGAGATATGTAACATTCCTATATGATTTATTTGCAATATTGTAGAACCATATAAAAAAAATATTACATACAGTCAACTTTAAGAAAACCATAAAAGACAATATTTGCAAATTTAAAAATAACATTTTTTGTGAGAGGGAGGGAGTATATAATACTCCTTCTGATCTAAAAAAAGAGTTATTTTAGAGAATACAATTTTGTTGTAAAAAAGTGTCATTTTAACAGAAAACATCAAATCTTCCAATATTACCCATAAACACGTATTATCATTATGGTATGATAGGAGCGAGGGAGTAAAAATTTTAGTAAGAAAATATTTAATAAAAGTCAAAATAGATATTTATGATCAAAGTTACAGATTGTATAGGAGATAGTATGGTCATTTTGATTCATCCTTAATTTTGCAAAAAAAATCTAAAATGACACCTTTTTTAGACCAAAGGGAGTATATTTTTTGGCCGTGCAACGCACGGGTGCATATCTAGTAAGATTTAACATCTTATAAGCTCTAAAAATATCTTATAAAATCTTAGAGCTTATAAGATATTTTTAATAAGTTTAGCCAAACACCCTCTAAGTTGGACCCTCTTTACTTTTTGAAAGTTGTTTATATGCTAAACAACTTATTTTGAAATGAAATAATATCTTATCCTGAAAATGTTGCCGAACACTTTGAATGAACTTATAAGCTCTTAAACATCTTATAAGATATTTTGGAGAAAATATAAGTTGAGCCAAACACTGTGTTTGTTTTATTTTTGATGCATTAATAATTTGCTCTAATTTTAATAGTTGAGCGGCCTATTTGTTGATTATAGAAATGAGGTATTTAATTGGAAACATAATAATTTAGGATCTAATTTTATTGCATCATAGTAGTTTAAGGGCCACTTTATAAAATTTCTTCCTTTTAAGTTTGAGTCTCCAATTGCTTTTTAATCATATCCTATTTGTTGATTATAAAAATAAGGTAAGATTGGAAAAATAATAATTTAGGATCTAATTTAAATACATGGCAGCAGTTTAAGAGCCACTTTATAATTTTTTTCCTTCAAAATTTGAGTATCCAATTACTTGTTGATCATAGCCTGTTTGTTGATTAAAAAAAAATAAGGCATCTAATTGGATAATCAATAATTTCGAATCGAATTTAAATACATGGTACTATGGTAGTAGTTTAAGGGCCAATTTATAAAATTATTTCCTTCAAAATTTGAGTTTCCAATTGCTTTTCGATTTGATTCTATTTGTTGATATAAAAACAAGGTATTTAATTGGAAAATAATTAATTTAGGATCTAATTTAAATATACATGTTAGTAGTTAGGAGATTTTTTTCTTTCTTTTAAATTTTGAGTCTCCAATTGCTTTATGATCAGATAAGGTATTTAATTGAAATTAAAATTCTGAACTGCACAATAATGTTATAACACTAATTAATTACAAAAACAGAAAATAAAATAAACACACCAGGTTTAACACGGAGATTGAATCCCTCGGTCCCCTTGAGTTTTTTGCAATTGATAACACCATAACAAGTTATGTTTTACACAGGGACTCCCTCTTTTAAACTCTCTAACCTAATCTACTATCAACTACGCTCGGCAACTCCATCGACTTCGTTGACTCTGACGTGCCACACAGAGTCGACTTCGTTGACTCTGACGTGGCATACCACCACTAGTCAAACAGGATCTCCCGAGCTATTAATAAACGAGTCGGCATTGTTCAAGTTATGTTCGTTTATTAACTGAGCTCAAAATTTTGTTCATTTATGACTATTTAACTAAATAAACGAACATAAACAAACACTTACCGAGCTTGTTCACGAGTTGTTCAACGAAAGCACTGTTCGTTTGCAGCCATATATCTATCCAAACCCCTAACTCTGATCGAGGTATACAGAAACTCACAAAGATTAAACTATGAAAGTATATGACTAAAACACGAAACTTGCTCTCGCCTTTTTCACAATAAAACATCGACTATATCCTTCGACCCATAGGATTTCATTCGCCAAGTCCAAATCTAATTAGAATCCGTCAAAACTTATCCATCAAGTCCAAATCCAATCCGTCTTCAGATCTTCTTCAAGATATGTATCCGATCTTCTTGATTTGAAGATAAGTGCTAAATTGATATCTTCTTGATATTACTTTATCCTATACAAAATAAGATATATATTAAATTTCCAAACATGGTAGTAGTGTAAGGGCGAGTTCATATTTTTTTTTCTTTAAAATTTTGAGTCTCCAATTGCTTTTTGATGAGATCCAATTTGTCGATTACAAGGATAAGGTACTCACTCCATCCCAATTATATATGCAAATATTTTTTTTTTTTATGTCCCAATTATATAGTTCAGTTTCTATATATACTAGCATTTTATCTAGGGAATTGATCATTTATATAAGTATTAAATAGTATATTATTATATTGAGTAGGAATATTAGAGAATTTATAATGCTTTTGTCTTTTCCAATAATTTTCTTAATCCTTGTAAAAAAGTCAACAAGCCTATATAATTGGGACGGAGTGAGTATTTAATTGGGAAAAGAATAATTTAGGATCTAACGGTACATTTGAAGTATTGCACATATTAAGAAACTAATTTATTTCACATGTAAATTACTGCTACATCCTTATTTAATATAATAAATAAAAGAGTTTTATATATAAATTGTAATTTCAACAAATTATTTAGTATGAGTATATTAGGAAAAAAAATATTTAATATACAAGTAAAAAAATGAGACTATTTTTTTCACGTGCTAGAAAGGAAAAGGAGACTATTAAAGGCTAATTTATAATTTATTTTCCTTTAAAATTTGAGCTTTTCGATCTGATCAAGATTCTTATTTATTGTGAAATCCGTAACAAATTGAGTTTCCTTCTAAAACAAGGTAATCAATCAACACATTCAAAAGCAAACACGTGACTCAGCAACAATGTGATTTTCCCAATCCTTAGCGGAAAGGACAAACCGGCTTACGTTAAATCTACCCACCCACACACTGGAAGAAAAAAAAGGGGAGCAGATTTTAGTCGCAATTTTACTCCAATAAACAAAGAAAATTCAAAGTCGTTAACCTAAGCCCCCCTTTCCGACGACGCCCATAAAATTCATACGCGCTCTCTTTTCCCCAAATCCTGTAAATAGTTGTGAAATTTCAGAGTATGTCGTCGATTCTTCTCCTGCTCTGACGGTTTAAGTACGTTTTGTCGGTGTATGTGCGTGAATTTTGTTAATATGAGTTGGAATTGCACTTTTCTTGGAAAATTGGGGCTTATTTTTTTACGATTAAGGGCACAAAGATTGAGATGATGATGAAGACGGTGGACGAGGGATCATCGCCGTTAATGGATGAGTTATTCACCGCTGACGATGATTGCAACGATGTGCTTATCGATCTTGATACTTTCTGGAGAGTCATGGGGTCGCCCACTGAGCCTTCGCAGGTTATTTTCATTGTAGAGTTCATATTGATGTCAATTTTGACTTTGTTAGTTGAATTGTTAGTTCTGAAGTGTGTGATTTGGGGTTATTGGATGAAGTGGAAGTGTAAGTCTGTTTCTCTGTCGTTAATTGGCTAGCGTTATTGCTTTTGTCTGGAACTCATTCATGGTTGCAAGTATCTCCGTGTTTGGATCAGTGGTGTCTGGGTGATCTTCCTTGCATAGTGTTCGGTTTTTCGTTTTTGACTTTATGCAAAGCTTAGCCAATCCGGTATTATATGAATTTAAATGAGATGTATATTTGCCAGTTGTTTTAGTTTTTGCTTGATAAATCTTTATTTTACAATGACTGATTTTCTCTTCCGATGGTGGTTATGCTTGTCATTTGTTGATCTGATTTTCAGGCATATGCTGTGTTTGCCGTGCCTGGATCACTTCAAATAATGGATTGCGTAGAGTACATTGATCTTATTTAAGGGTCATTTATGTTAAGGATTGGTTTACTGTGAAGTATATTAGGTATTTAGGTCTATTTTAAGTAATTTATTTTGCACTATGGAACTGCTTCCAGTTCTGAAGCTCATGATGTAAACTCCTGTTTTCTGCACATCCATCTCAACATTCTCATTTGCTACCCTTATTTTCTGCTCATGTTCAAATATAGTCTCCCGACAGTGATGCATAAAGAATTGCCTGATGATATGGTTGTTTTTAAAATTTCCCTTTTTTACTTTTAGCTGTATCTTATGATCACTAAGAATGGAAGATGCACCTCAATTTATTCCAACATTCTTGATCCCATGTGTCAAACTTAACCCCCATCTTCTTTAATAATAGATCATAGATATTTAAAGCTTGCTGAATGATTTTGTTCACGCCCTTCAATTTTCACAGTTATCCTATTATTCATCCATGATTAGTAAGCGTTCCTCAATTTATCGTAAAACTTTTCGATTCTAATGCTTCTCTTCGCTTCTAACTTGGTAGTTACTCCCTCTTTCATTTCATCTCATCAATTAAAAGTATATCGTCTGTGAATAACATACAGCCGGGAATGGTTTTGTTTAGGTGTTCAGTGATTTCATTGATTATTAGGGCAAAAGGGTGGACTTAGATTTGATCCTGATGCGATCTTTAGTTTGGAGAATTCACAAGATGATCTCATAGGCATCCTTACACATCTTGCATCTTTATACCTATCATTTATAACTCTTATATATGCTACTTGTATGCTCACACAATATCTTGATTAACTATCATATGGCTTTGCAAAATCCTTAAAAAACTATATGTAAATATAATATTGTCTTCTCTCATTATAATGCTCATAGTCTTCTCTTTAGAAGTATTGCTTCTTTGTTGACCTTCTGCACATGAAAACAAATTGATCTTATGATATATTAGTCTCTTTTCTCATTTTTGTGTCTATTACGCTTTCCCACAAGTCACAATATCACATTAATATATACCTCTTCAACTTGCACAAATTTGGATATCCCATTTATTTTGATATAAAGGTAATGCTACACCTCTTCTCTACCGATTAGACATTTTCTCAGTTTTATAGTTACATCAAAATAAATTGATTGGTAAGCCATGTACTTCCCTACATCAAGGTATTTCCTTGGCTCAGTCGGTATCTTATCAGGGTCAACTTATTGACCATTTGTATCTTTTCTGAAGCCATTTCCACCTCCAAGTGTTGGATCTTATGGTAATATGTAAGGTTTTTATATTGTTCAGATTGATCCAACTCACTTAAAGTGGACTTCCTTACTATTAACTTCATTAAATATTAAAAATAAGTTATAGTAGTATGTTTTCCGTTGGTCTTTTATTACTGACGGTCTAATAATTACCATTTTCCGTCTTTTATACACTTAATTTATGTTAAATCTCTTGTTTTGCTCTCTCATTTGCTATTACACACACGTGCACACACACATATCCTTCTCTCCTTTATATCAAGTCTTTCATAACTCCTTCAATACTCTTGGCACCATTTATTACTTTTAGACTTCCTTCGCATTTTATATATCTTTCAAGATTCAAGATTTTCTTAATTTCTATAAAATCCTGTAACTTGCCCCTTTTTTGTCTTCACTTTTTCTTGGTATCCTTTATAAAGCTTGTATGTGCTTTAGGTCAGTATATGATTCTGTTTGTTCGTAAATTGCAGGGAAGTATGTTGGAAGATTCACCATTTATAGATGTCCCACAAGGTTGGTAAGCAGCTTTAAGTTTTGTGCTTTGGCTTTTTTCTTTTTTGAAAATCTGTTGCTGTCTTCCGCTCCCCCTTCTGTTTTTTATATTACTTTAAATGAAGTTAAACCTGGACAAAATGTTATGGGAAAATGGGCGTACTGTTATTGCTAGATAAAAAATTTCCTCCTGAAGTGCAAAATAATAGCGGTTTTATTGTTTTAAGTATTTTCTTTTCCATTTTCTTTTATTGTCAGAATGAGGTGCATGAAATCTAGCAATTTTCTTTCTCTTACATTCTCATTTTCCAAGTTAAATTATTTGATTTTATTTTGGTAGAACTTCGGAACTCAAATGAGGTACCCTCACCAAGAGCTGAGTTACCAGGATTTGTACAATCATCTTCACACTACTCTGAAGCCTCAGATTGCAGGACGGGTTGCTCAGATGGCTACTCAGAATCTGACGGGACTTCTATTGTTGTGGATGGTAGTGGAAGGCTTGAACCTTCTTCGCAGCTAAGTTCTCCTGATTGTGTGAATGTCCAGGGACAAGGCCTTTTGTATCCTGCATCTTATTGGCACAGTGATAAAGCCCCATTTATGACATCCAACTATCACGACCCAGTGTGTTCTTATGTTGCCAATAATGGTATTCATGATGGAAATTCTTCAGAACTGTTCCATGAAGATGGCCGGCTCGGTTGCTCAGGACTGGATGTTCATTCTGAAAGTATGCCTTCCTTATGGGACTTCCATTTGTTGTTTTGTTTTGATGTGCAGTAACTATTAATTTTCCTTAATCACACATGTACTTAGATAGTAAAAGTAACTAGGCTGTGATATTCTGTTCCTTGATTTCTAGTGCAATAAATAAATGGAGAAAACTAATATTGTGACTTGTCTTGCAGGCATGGATGATGCCTTTGTTACAGATGGAGATATGGCTGCTCAGGATGCTTCTCTTACTGAGACAAGTTCATGTGAAATTGATTTGGCAGAAATTTCAGAGCGTTTCTCTGAAAATGATGGCCTGTGCCTTTCAGACAATCCCCCATATAATCCTTACAGCTCATCATTTCAATCTTTCTCTTGTGAGGGAGATAGGAAGGTCAATCATAGGGATGAAGGGAAGAATCTTAATGCTGACTTTATTAATTATATGCCTTATGTGGATCTGGGTGGAAATCATTTTGGGCATCAAACATCCGGATGTGGAATTGGTAGCAGTGTTCCGTTAAATTACCAAGCCGGAGTAAGCAAATGTAGTGACATGCATGTTATTGGGAACAAGTCAAAAAATCTCTCTCATATGCCGAATGTCTTCAGAAAAATGGAAGACCAGATCAAGGCTGTGAAAAAAATGGAATCCATTACTTCTAATGAAATAGTTTCTAGAGCTTCTGAAGTAATTGATGATGTAATTAGCAGGAATTATTATGGGGGTGCTGGTAAGCTTCCTGCTACCGAAGGTATAAAGTGGTCCTCATCTGATTCTCTGTCTTCGATTTCTTGTAAAAAGTTTGACAGCCTCGCAAAGGATGAAAAAGAAGATTTCGTTTTCCAACTGAAGAGAACTCCATTTTCTCAAGGTATAAAATCAGCTATTGGTTGTCATGACCGTAATCCTGCTCTTCAGGTGTCAGGACTACGTGGCATACTGCCATCAGCCTTAGTTAAGGCAGAAAGTAATTGCCAAAGGATGGAAGATGAGGTGCCAAAGTTCAAAAGTTTCCCTATTTCTAACTTCAATAACAAAGGGATTCTGAATAACAAGTTAGAACATATCAATCTCGACGATGACTCTGATTTGTGTATTCTTGAGGATATGAGTGCACCTGCAGTGCACTCAAATCCTACTGCTTTGAATGGGAAGTTAGTTGCTGCTTCACAATCACGAGACTCCATTGGCCCAATGGTAATGGGGCACTCAAGGCATAAGCCAAATGATGAACGGGGTGTTTTTCGTGTCGCAGTGCAGGTGAATTCTTTAATCCAGATTAATGCTGTTGGTGGCAGGTTACTATTATAATATAATCTTAAAAGTACCATAAATTTTAGATGAGCACTTAATGTTGTCATTATTATGTGCTGGGTTGTCATTGGCAAAGTGATAATTTACCAGGCTTGACATTTCTCTGAGAATCTTTTAGTTTCTTGTTCATTTATCCCTATAATTTATTATGAAGAAGCTTTTCGTCTATTTCAGGACCTCTCTCAGCCAAAATCAGAAGCTATTCCACCTGATGGTGTTTTGGCTGTGCCTCTGCTGAAACACCAGGTATAAAACCTCAATTAACATTATTCCTCTTATCATTAGTCCTACAATTTACATTTTGTTCTTATTCTCTGCTATAGCATTTATCGAAATTTTCTCCTTCATTGATGCCTCCTAGCATCATCTGAACATCTGTTGAATAGTTTTCTGAAGAAGAAAGTGTTATATTTTAAATCTTATCTAATCGTTCATAATGACAAACATCAATACAAAATCTGCCTCAGAATTTTCTGTCCTCTAAGAGTGAGTATGTAGTATGGACGACTAATACTTTATATAAGCAGGAACAGAATGATCTTTTCAGTTATTCAAGTTAATGTTACAAGTTGGTTTTCAATTTGGTATTTTACTTGGTCCTTTTTTTTTCCATTAATTGGAGAGTAACTTAATGCACTAATGTACCCGTATCTTTATTATCTTCTGAACAAGATTTCTACTTGAGAAATTGGCCAGACACACAACACGTGCCTAAGTGATATTCTTTTTTCCATGTGGTCCTGCATAATATCTCGTCTATTTGTGCTTGTATAAGTAGTTGAAGATGTGGAACGTATTTCAGATTTATCTGTCAATTTTTCTAGTGTATAGTGTATACTGTACGGATTCTATATTTAATATTTCTGGTCGCCACATTGTTACGCTTTTTACCCATATAATGGGGTTTTTTAATCGGGAGCATAATTCCTTCTGATACTGGTTGACTTTCTGGACAGCGAATTGCTTTATCCTGGATGGTTAATAAGGAGACAAAAAGCACGTGCTGCTGTGGTGGGATTCTTGCTGATGATCAGGTTTCCTTGGTGGTCTGATGGTTTCCTTCTATATACGGTATATTACTTTTCATTTGCACAAATATCTTATGTTTTCCGTCTTCGCAGGGACTTGGGAAGACAGTATCAACCATTGCATTAATACTAAAAGAAAGGTCTCCATCTGCTAGGGCACCTAAGGCTGATAAAGAACAAAGTAAATTGGATATGTTAAATTTGGATGAGGATGATGGAGCTTCTGTGACATACCACATGAAGGAACCTTATGAGGTCAAGGGTGGGAAGACTTGTCTACAAACAAAGGGCAGGCCAGCTGCTGGCACCCTTGTTGTATGCCCAACAAGTGTTCTCCGGCAATGGTCTGATGAGTTGCACAATAAAGTGACTAGTAAAGCTGACCTCTCAGTTCTTGTATATCATGGAAGCAACCGCACAAAAGATCCTCTTGAGTTGGCTAAGTATGATGTGGTGATTACGACATATGCTATTGTGAGCATGGAGGTGCCAAAACAGCCTGTTGTTGATGAAAATGATGATCAGATAGGTACTCCATTTAAAGGATTCGCATCTAATAAAAAAAGGAAGCTACTTGAAACTGTGCCTGGTAAGAAATCCTCTACGAGTAAGAAGAGTAAGAGAGGAATTGATAATGAATTACTTGAAACTATATCTGGCCCTCTTGCCAAGGTTGGCTGGTTTAGGGTTGTATTGGATGAAGCTCAGAGTATCAAAAACCACAGAACTCAAGTAGCCAGGGCTTGTTGGGGACTTCGTGCTAAACGTAGGTGGTGCTTATCTGGTACACCGATTCAGAATGCGATTGACGACCTCTATAGCTACTTCAGATTTCTTAGACACGAGCCATATGCTGTGTATAGGACCTTCTGTGAGCATCTGAAGGTGCCAATCCATAGGAACCCGAGAGATGGGTACAAAAAACTGCAAGCAGTGCTGAAGACCATTATGTTGCGTCGGACAAAAGGTTAGAACATTATCATCCATTAGCGGCCTCTCTCTAGCTCCTAGTCTAATTCTTAAATGCCCTCTGTGATTTCAAAAGTTGATTGGCTTCTTCATTTTCGTTACCTTTTATTTTTATTTTTTTGATAAGAAACGAGATTTTATTGATAGTCAGAAAGAAGATTACAATGGGATGGGAAGAGGTTTCCCATCTGCAATTTACATGCTTTCTCTCAGGTCTACATAACTATGTTAAGGTCTCTCTGAATATCTGAGATGAAAAAACCCCTAAATATTTTGTGACTTGTTATCCAACAAGCGGCCCTGTATTTTATTTTCTCCCACACTTCTTCTATTGGATCCTTGCTACTTTCGAAGATTCTTTTATTTCTCTTGAGCCAGATAGACCAGCATAAAGACTAAACTAGTAACCTCCATAGATGTTTACCCCGGTTATTTACTACGCTGCCCAGGTTTTGTTACCTTTCTGTTCTTAAGGTCTGTGCCACAGTTTAGGTTTCTTTTGTTGCCTTCAACTGCATTATGTATTATGTATCTGGAAATCTATCAGTGGATCAAAATGCCCTTCAATCTATGAAGCCTCCTTGAAAAGAAAAAAACTATCAAATATGGTTCAAGATATTGTTAGGATTCTGTCTGTTTCATTTAATTATGTTGTTAAAAGTTCATGAGTCAGTAGGTGCAGAGTATGTTTGAAGCTATGTATTTCACTTTTTTTTTTAAAGAATATTAGCCATTGCTTTATCTCCATTTCGGTTTCTGTGTACCAGATCGGTTTATTTCTTTAAAATATTAGAATGACTCAGGTTTAATTTTTTGTATATTGGAAAAAAGTACTGCCTTTTTTTTTCTGGTTAATAGATTTAAAAGAGGACCTAGAATTAAGAAGGCAGTGTCCTGGTTTTAGCTTTCTATGGGTTTCTGCAATATTTGCAACTTTGCATTTACCTTAAAATGAATGAGCTTGAACTTAATGCTATTTTGGTTGTATATTTTCATCCAGGTACTTTCCTTGATGGAGAACCAATTATTAATCTTCCACCAAAAACTATAGAATTGAAGAAAGTTGATTTTTCCACGGAGGAGCGTGATTTCTACTGCAGGCTTGAGGCTGATTCACGGGCTCAATTTGCAGTATGTTAACAGTACTATCATTCTTGCAAATGCAAATACCTTCGTTTATTTTGCATTTCCTCAATTTGGCCTATATTGCTGCACTTGACAGGAATATACTGCCGCTGGAACTGTCAAACAGAACTATGTCAACATCTTGCTAATGCTTTTGCGGCTTCGACAAGCTTGTGACCACCCTCTACTTGTTAAGGGGTTCGATTCCAGTTCACAAATGACTTCCTCCATTGAGATGGCTAAGAAACTTCCTCGGGAGAAACATTTCTTCCTTCTGAATTGTTTGGAAGCCTCGTTGGCGATCTGTGGAATTTGCAGTGTAAGTATTTATTGACAGACAGTTCACTGATTCTGCTCTCTATAATGTAGCTTTTTACATTTACCCAGAAGCATTATGTGTTTTCTCATTAATTAGAACTCAACAAACTTCTCTCCTGGGAAAATCTTAGGAGATTGAGATGGATGTTGATAAAGGCATTTGATGCTTGGGAAATCTCGCATATAGATTTTGGCCAGACATATTTCCATCTCAACGTGCGATATCTTATTTCTGTTAATAGTCCTAGAGGAACAAATTGGCATCACTTTCAGATCTTGGTTTTCTGGTTCAGTGTGAACTTCTCGTTGAAACATTTGAATAAAGTTCAAGGCTATTTTCATAAACATCTTAAATAAACTGTATTCGGTGAGACTGATATGATCTTATGTAACATTTAATTACTTATGTAAAGGTTGCGGGGTTTGTCTTTCTCGATGCTTGTTAAGCCTTTTTTATTAGCATGTATGAAATACAATGCTCCAATTTCCCATTAATTGCTGTTGCTTTCTTTTCATTGTTGTGAGTAGTTCTACTTTGACTGTAGCTGTTTGAAGTCTCAGTTGTAATCAGAGAACGCATTGTGCCCTGAAAAAGATGAATTTCTTTTGCTTATTGCTCATATTTACAGGATCCACCTGAAGATGCCGTAGTTACTGTCTGTGGCCACGTCTTCTGCAATCAGTGCATTTGTGAGCATATGACAGGCGATAACACACAGTGTCCAACCAAAAACTGCAAAACTCATCTTACCATGTCACATGTATTTTCTTTAAGCACGTTACGGGCTGTCATGTCAGATCATCAGATCCTGGAAAACACCTCCACGCCCAACTCCTCTGATTCTGAACTTGTCAAAGTTACTGAGTCTCGCTCTTTGAGCTGTCCACACGGGTCTTCCAAGATCAAAGCTGCTCTCAAGCTCTTGCTATCTTTGTCTAAGTATGAGGATTCTGCCTTAAGAAAAAATTCCATAGAGTCCGTTGAAGGATCTTATGGTTTAGACATGAAGAAAGATTCACCTGTTTCAGTCAAAGTTATGGGTGAGAAAGCAATCGTGTTCTCCCAGTGGACAAGGATGTTGGATTTGCTTGAAGGTCATCTGAAGAATACTTCCATTCAGTACCGTAGACTTGATGGAACAATGCCCGTTGCTTCCAGAGATAGGGCAGTGAAAGATTTCAACACTATTCCCCAGGTTTGTCAGCCTTTCGGATGCTGTTTATTTTTTCGTTTTAGGCTTTTGCATCTTTGAATGATGTATTCTTGAACCTTGTACTAGGTTACCGTCATGATCATGTCTCTGAAAGCAGCTAGTCTCGGGCTGAACATGGTGGCAGCTTGCCACGTCATCCTCTTGGACCTGTGGTGGAACCCAACCACCGAAGATCAAGCAATTGACAGAGCACATCGTATTGGGCAGACACGCCCTGTTTCAGTTTTTCGACTGACCGTGAAGGACACAGTGGAAGATCGCATTCTGGCCCTGCAGGTACCTCTGCATATAAATAGGAGATTTAGAGGACTGTTAAATGGATACACTGGAGTGAAGCATTGCATTTAGAGGACTTGTGATTCTGTTGACTCAAATATTTGAGGAATTTTGCAGGAAAAGAAGAGAGAGATGGTTGCATCTGCCTTCGGAGAGGACGGAACTGGTGGCAAACAAACCCGGCTCACTGTGGAAGACTTGAATTATCTGTTCAAGGCTGATTGATACTTTTCTCTTACTAGTTGAGGGGTTATTCTTTCTATATATTCTTTACTTGCTAACCGTTGCAGCAGTATATTTTTGGTTGAAGCTTTTTTGAGAATACATATGTTTAGGATTGACAGGAAATGATTAGCTTTAGTTTACAGCATTGGTGGGTCCACAGATTTTTTCTCAATACCTGTATATGGATATCATCACAATTACACTTTTCTTTATTTTGTATAGCTGCTAATAGAGTTTCTCACCTGAACAATGATACTGATTTGTGGAATATTTTTGTCTTTATTATGTTTTGGTTTTGGTATATTATCCATAACGGCGTGTTTGTTTATACATTTTTTTTTTTTTTTTTACTTTGTCGACTCTTCGAATACATTCTTGTAGTTGGAAATCATGAAATAAAATTAACAAAAACAAAAAATGGCACTGGAGCTACAGTTCTCAGATTATTTCGTGTTTAAAATTGAGCAAAATATGTTCCTTAAAGAAAAAAGTAAACACGTGGCGAAACGCAGTAGGGCGTAAAATTCTCAGAAGCCAGTATTGTTTTTAATAAAAATGTGGAATACATTACCAAGCTGGGTCCCATGGTCTAGCGGTTAGGACATTGGACTCTGAATCCAGTAACCCGAGTTCAAGTCTCGGTGGGACCTTTTTTTTGTTATCTCTATTTTTATTTATGTTTTTCCTTTTTTTTTTACTTAATAGTGTCATTTGTGTTTTTCTTGAATAATAATAATCCAGCCCACGTTTCTAATCCATTGCTATTAGCCCATTATGCTTGAGTAGAGATTTCCACTAGACAAGCTACAGCCTTACAGGGCACTGGCACTTTGAAAGCAGCTTCCTTTAATTTTGGTTGTGCCAAATTTGTAACAATAGATTTCGTGTATTAATTGAATAAACACGAAAAAGATGTACAAAATTGAATTTATTATCGTTTACAACTTTGTGAGTTCCTATCTCTAGTTCTCCTCTGATTCTTCTCTTCAAAATTATGTCTTCAAACTTCTGAGTAGATTAATCCGCTTTGATCT
>JAUEKW010000033.1:23407-37868 GCA_032274785.1 Ajuga reptans
ATAGATACAGAACCTTCCCTCCGGGGCAGAATAAAACCTCTTATTCCTTAAACCCTCATCACTCTCAGCGCGCTTCTGCACACACAGCTGAACTATGGGCGAATGGGTCAAGCACATCGAGTTGTACGTCAATTCCTCCGCCACTCTGCCTCAACAGGTAAATTCTCCCTCATTTTCTGATGGATTGCGAACAGTTTTTTTTTTTTCCTTTCCCTTTTCAATATTCCGCTTCATTGGAACTTTACTATTTTCAGTTCTCGACTGTCACTGATATGATTGGTTTATATTTTATAATGTGGATGCTAATTACAGGCTGCAAGTGTGGATGCAGTTTCCACCCTGTTAAAGAATGATTCGTTAACTCTAGATACACTTGTGAGTTCTCTCCGTGTGTTGTTTCGTTCTAATTTGATTGTAATTTTATGTGTGTGTGTGTGTGTGTGTGGCCGTGTGTGAGCGTGTGCGCAATTGATATCACCTATTATGCAATTTTCTTTATGAAAAATAATTTATAACAGTGACACACATAATTTCATGTCCAGGTTAGGGAGATGGAGATGTATTTGACTACCACTGACAGCATTATCCGATCTAGAGGTAATGTCGTCTTTGTATTTTTGCTGGATTTCTCCAATTAATCTAAGTTTGTGCTTGCTTATGTCTTGCCTTGCAACTTAGATTATCTTTTATTTTGAACTTTTCTGCTATAGTATCCTATTGATTAATCTCTCAGAAGGGTTTTATTTAACGTATGCTATTATTCAGGAATTCTTCTGCTTGCTGAACTCTTGGGACAACTAGCATCGAAGCCGTTAACCAGTACTTCAATTCATAGCCTAATAGGATTCTTCACAGAAAGACTGGTGAGTGCAAAAGGATATGTAATTAAACTACCTGCAACATTTGTATAATATACTTGATATGACATCATTTGGAACATTTTTTCGTTTTAGTTTTTCTTCTATCTGACAAGTTTCTAAAGTTCTTTGTTGTGTTACTTTTAAATTCTATAGCCATCTCATCAATCTGTATTATGTGCTTCTTCTTTTAGTTAAACATTCAGAACTCAGAATGGATCTTAATGAGATCAACTTGTTAAACAAGTAAAGGATTATAGGATAAGAAAGTGTAAATTATAGAAATCACTCTGTGCGGTAACTGCGGTTTGACATATTTGTATTGCCACATAAGGGTATTTGTTATATGTAAATATTAGAGTGGTAGTTTCCTAGTGGGCTAGCATACTGTTTCATAAAGAGGCCGTCGGGCTATTTATAGGCTAATCCTCAAGGTTAATTTTTGTAATAAACTATATAAGAAATATGAAGTTGGGGAGATTATGACTGACTATAGAAAAATAAGAAGACGTAGTACTTCTGTAGATACACTAAAGGACCAAGTATCTACTTCTTAATTTTCTTTCTGAAGATTTCCTTTGAGTAGTGATAGTTGCTTCGAAGGATTTTATCGTTTGAGAAATTGCTTTTCAGGTATCAGCAAATAATGCAAGAAAGTTCCACATCGCTTTCTAGAGGATAAAGGACACTAACAATAAGATTTTCCAATTATACATTACTAGTACGCTCACTTGGAGTCTTTGAGGAACGGAAAGAAGCTATAGTAATATGAATAAAGGAACACACTTGATGTAGTACAATCGGTGAAACTCTTCCAGCGCGCATCTAAAGATATTATGATATTCCTTCACCAAAATATCGCCAAGCACTGAAAGCCACTCAAAATTCAAAAGCAGTGAAGGCCTCATAATCTCGTTCCCTTCTTATGTCAGCTACTCAATGTCCATCATCTATGATAACGGTTATTGAATTTGGAAATATTCCCGACCTAGATCATCTTAACAGTTAACAGTACTATTTATTTCTAATGTGCTGTAATGCACCTACATTCCAAGCCCAAGGCCATTGGTCGAAAGTACATGAGGCAATTTTCCTGTTTCTAGTAGTTTTATCAGCTTTCTTTCACTAGACTATGAATGCGTATATAGTTCTGAGCAGTGGTAAAGGTTATGAAAGGAAGCCAAGTGGTTCATAAGTTCCAATATTTCAATGTCATCCAGGCATTGCTAAAGAATAATAGTCTCTGCTATATTTCATGGACTGAGATTATGTAGCACCATTTTTTTATTTTCTTTTTTTGTGGCATATGCTTTCACATCATCACATGTTTCCATAAATTTAATCCTCAATTTGTCAATGTTATGTTGCATGTTTTATTTGTTCAAACCTGGCACACTTGAGCTTCAATTCACTCATCATAAAAGGCAGATAATGTATTTACATATACCAGGCAGACTGGAGAGCATTACGTGGTGCACTTGCCGGTTGTTTGGCATTACTGAGGAGAACTGTTGAGATTGGAAAAGTCAGTGATTCTGAGGCAAAGGCTGTTGCCCAGTCTTTTCTCCAAAATCTGCAGGTGCAGTCCTTGGGACAACATGACAGGAAGGTAAATCGTGCTACGATCCATGTAGACTTCAGGAATATTCATTTTCCATGCGCTCATTTTGACAAGTCTTGTGACTTATGATGTATTATATTATTTGCAGCTGAGCTTTCAGCTAATGGAATGCTTATTAGGTCATTATTCTGGTGCAATTAAGGATTTGGTAAACTCATTTTACTTTTCTTCATGTATTCTTATTTGTTTGTACTCTGTAACTTTTCAAGTTAAGATTTTGTAATCACATTTAAATATGTTACCGTGGCTTCCTAGTTCCTAGTTTTAGTGTTCTCTAATATCTTCATCATGGCTTTGCCCTAAATAGCATTGAAGGAAAAGTAAGCTACCAACATGTAAAACTGTCTTCCCATTTATATCATTAGTTTTAGTTTAATAGCTATCACATGCTTGTTGTGATTAGTGAAAAAGAAGTGAAGGAGCATTATTCTTTCCCAAAATCTGTGTCTTAGTCTCCTAGACTGATTTTGTTAGTTATCTTTGGGATTGCAGTTAAATCACTCTTTTTTAGCTGTATATATTATTGACTGCAGATTTCGTACTAGAGATGCAGTGCAAAAAATAAGATGGTGATATTTCTTAAAGCTTGTGAATTGAAGAACCTAATGAGGTGTACTTGCATATGATATTCCTTGTTGTTTGCCTGATCCTAACGTCTGAAATAACAAATTAATTTTAATGTTTAATTGATTTACATCTGCTTTGGATTCACATTATTTTCTTTATTCCTTCTGGTTTGTTCAGAACTGATTTTGCACCGAAGTGTGCCATCATCTTTTTGTTTGTGTTAATAATCATTTCCTTTCGGCTGGACTGGGAATCATATCACACCATTTCCTCTTGTTACTCTGTTTCTTTGTTAAGTTTCCTGTTGATCAATGCAAGTAACGAATTTAACATTGCCTTGGTTATTTTTGTTTTTAGGGAGATAACCTTGTTTACGGAATCTGTGAAGCTATTGATGAGGAAAAAGATCCTCAATGCTTACTGCTCGTATTTCGTATTGTGGAAAATCTTGCACGATTATATCCTGGTCCTTCTGGCCCCTTGGCAAATTACGCTGAGGAAATGTTTGAAATCTTAGGCAGCTATTTCCCTATCCATTTTACACATGTGAGATCTCTTAACTCACATCCTGTTGTATTTTGCATTTCCTGTCATGAAATTTTTGTCCGGTGATTTTCATGTTGGATTGTGCACTTCATATCCTTGATAAATATGATAGGACATTGATGACACACTGTAAGCATGGTTCTAGGTGAAGCAAAAGTTGAGATTGGTAGAGAAGTACTGGTGGTAAACTTAACCAATAATTATTGGGATATTATCAGAGAAGAATTTCATCTTTTATGTCAACTATATGGAGTACTGGCCAAAAACCAATTCTTAGGAGATAGTGAAAATGTAATGAAGACATCTTTGTGGATGGATTCAACTTTCAACTTTTGCATACTTTCGTTTTTGTCATTGATGACCTGATTTAGGAAATTTAGCTGATTATCTGTGTACACCTATATTTCTGTATGTTTACAGTTCGTGCTACTAAGAAAGAGGGATAATTTATTTTCCCCTCTCCCTTATGCTCCCCCACCCTTCCATATTGACTTGGTGTTCACTATCATTTGTCCAGGTAAAAGGTGACGATGATGACATTAAACGAGAGGAACTCTCAAGGGCATTAATGGTAAGTAATCTGTTTCATGTTAGAATAAAATTTAGTGGAAGATAGTTCTGAATTATTCTGCTGCAGAACTTCTTGTGATTACCCATTTCTGATATCAGACTAGGATATCACTTTAGATGCTGAATCAAAGAGTGGTTTTCAATTTCTGATTGCGCAATGTTTGTTTCCAGTTTGTGGTTTCATATGCTGCATAAATTCATTTTATGATCAACTTTCTGCAAGTAGATCCAGAAGATTTCAAGTACTGACAATTAATATTCTGAAGATTACTTTTCTGATCTTCCAGCTATCTTATTCTTCATTTTCCTTCTCGATCAAGTATGAAAACAGTCCAGTGCCACTCTATTCATTGATTCTAGTTGGTCGGGAGCAAATCTCACCGTTGTTCTATGTTATGATATCCCACATCGGTTCCACATGAGAGTGTGGAAGGGTATATAAGTGGGAGTCAACCCTTTACCTTTGACCATGGTTTGGGTTATCGTAACAATCCATCCTCCTTTCAAACCGGACGTCCACGGAAGGCACACTCCGGGTGGCAACCTATACCAAGGCCCACTTCCCGGGTGGCACCCCCCTTGGGCCCACATATGGGGTGGCAACGCCTGGGCCCACCATCGGGTAGCCCCTTTCTGCAGCCCGCCCGGATCCGAAGGTCGGATCAAATTGGGCATATAAGCTAGGGAGCCCTAACTTAACCCAAAACCACGGTCAAAGGTAAAGGGTTGACTCCCACATATATACCCTTCCACACTCTCATGTGGAACCGATGTGGGATATCGTAACATTCTATAGGCGACCTAATAAGTGTGCCTGATTAAATTCCATCAGAAAATTTCAAAAAGAAAAAATAAATAAAAAAGAAAAGAAAATAGAAAAAGTGAAAAGAGGCATCTTCTCTCATTCTTCCTTGTAGGAAAAGTCATCCTTGTAGCTTTTACATAGTTTGAACTTCTGTTTGTAAACCCTATAAGATAGAAATTCCATTTATCCTTGCATAGAAAAGATGAAAATTCTTGCAGTGTCTGCGGTTATAAAAATGCATCTCACAAACTAAGCAAGTAAAGAACTTTTAATGCTGAGGTATAACACTTAGCTGCTTAGGTCCTTCCATCACTCATCCATGAAAGATGTAGATTTGCCTTATGAAATAGTTCTTTTGTTTTGAATCTCAAAACTCCTTTTGACTTCTTCATTGTTCTCGAACAATGCCTCTTTGAAGCCCAAGTTAAGACTTAAGACAAAGGAATGGTCTTACTGAGGGTGAAGGGGGACATGTGGTAAGAAAAATAAAGTAGGCACCTGAATTTTGCAATGCTTACTAGTATTTTACATAACGAAGCTTTATCATTTAGAAGTCAGTAATTGTTTACAGATGCTTATATATTTTTGGTGTCATTCAGCTGGCATTTGCCTCGACACCAGTTTTTGAACCATTTTGTATCCCCTTGCTGCTAGAAAAACTTTCATCTTCACTGCCATCAGCTAAGGTTAGTGCCACAAATGCATTTCATTTTTTTGTCTGTCTAAATATTTATTCCCATTTGTGTTATCGGAAGAAGTATATGCTTGTGTGCAGGTGGAGTCATTTAGGTATTTGAGCTATTGCACACAAAGATATGGATCAGACAGGATGGCAAAACATGCTAAAGCTCTTTGGTCTTGCGTGAAAGATTCAACTTATATTTCTCCTCAGTGTACTCCAACTAAGGAGTCTATATTTATGGGCAGAATGTGTTTTCAAGATAGTGACATTATGAAGCAGGCATTTATACTTCTTCAGGAAGTTATACAACAGCAGAATGATTTCATTAGTCTGATTATAGACGACAATGACATAAATGTATTTGTGAACTCTCTGAGTCAGTATAACGAGATTGATGATATTCCTGAACAAGTCAAACAGAGATTACATGCGGTTGGTCATATTCTGTCTACTTGTGCTAAACCCTCCGTTGAATTGTGTAATAAAGTCTTCGAAAGATTTTTTCCGTTCCTCATGGATGGTTTGGGGCTTTCAGTTGCAAAACCATCTGAAAATGGCTATTTAGATGAAGATTATTTTTCTGCAGTCAAGTTCAACTTAGCAGTTGTTTATCTCTGCATAGAACTTCTTTCAGCGTGTAGATTTGTTGCTGTCTCCCTTGAGGCTCCCGATTTTTCTCATCAGACATGGTGTGGCATGCTTAGCAATTTCTGTAAATCACTGGTGAAGGCCTTCTTTTCCCTCTTAAGGTCCAATGTGGCTGATGATGCACCAAGTCCTAATGTTCACTTTGGAGGTTAGTACTTCTCTGTGAAATGTTGTTCCTTTGGTACTTACAGTTGAAATATGCCAAAATGATTTGAGTCGAGTTATAGTATTTCGGTGATGAATGCTCTGGTATGGACAATGTTACGATATCCCACATCGGTTCCACATGAGAGTGTGGAAGGGCATATAAGTGGGAGTCAGCCCTTTATCTTTAACCATGGTTTTGGGTTAAGTTAGGCCCCCCTAGCTTACATGCCTAACAAACAATGGTTCATATTCCTGATAAGTTTCCCTTCTGTAATTTCTGATAAACTGATACTAGAAACTTTCTGGTCCTTATTTGTTGTTTGTTCGGTTAGAAGGGTTGATGTGCGAAAGATTAGCAACCTTTGTACTGAGAGTTTCCAGTGTGTTTCAAAACCCCCAAATCTTTTATCATGATGCTTTGAAAGATTAGTTCACTCATCGGCTCAAGCTAGCTGATCTATAGCCTATAGGCACTGCCCATGTTAAAGAAAATGGGGAATCTATTGATTCCCGGAGGATAAGTTTCTGTAACTTTCTCTTGTCGGACACTATGTTGAAAACCAGAATTAGTGGTTCAGAGGATGTTAACTTCTAGATTTTTGTAGATTAAGGATGTATATGTCTCTTTTCATCTCTCTCCTTCCCCTTTTTAATAATTTGTTTTCAATAGGTTTATTTGACGCTGATGTCCCATTAGTTTTCCATTTTTAAGTAGGCTAATTTCAAGCTCTGTAGTTTAGAATGGCATCTGGCCTTAATGTTGTTATGTGGCTCATGCCTCCTTTCTTGTACCTAGTCCGTAAGGGATCTTTTCAGGAAAAAAAATAGATGTCCTCCAATAAACTGAAGGTGATGCAAGAAGTTGAAGAAAGTAGATCCATAATTATAATGATTAAGCTTGACATGCCAAGTTACTTAGGGTTCACCTGTACTTCTATTCTTAATTCAATATTTGTGTCTTTTGTTACATTCGTATTATCTAGTACTCTATCAGTATGAATTTAGAGCAACTCATCTTATCATGTTTTTTGAATAATAGTTTGGATGCGTTAAGGAGAAATTGGAATCTGCTTATATGTCTATTTGATACTCTTTTCTTCTCCTTTCCGAGTTAGTAACCCTTCAGAAGAGAGTTTACGTTGTATGCTTGTCATTTATGGAGTTAATTTCATTAGTTCAATCAATTAACTGATCAGATAGGTTAAGAAATGTCTAGTCAGTGTTTATTAAAGCACCTCTGATTCAACTAACTGGCTTCTCCTTTTTATGTTTTTTTTTTTTATTTTAATTCTGATTAACTGCAGTTAAGGGCCTGCAAATTTTGGCTACATTCCCGGAGAGCTTCCCCCCAGTATCAAAATCCATATTTGACAAAATTCTGTTGGAGTTTGTCTCAATCATTACTTCTGATAGCAATAAGACATTTTTATGGACATCTACACTGAAGGCATTGGCAGATATTGGCTCTTTTGTCGATCAGTGTCCAGAATCTGAGAAAGCTGCAAGCTTTGAGAGTATTGTAGTGAAAAAGATTGTTTCCCTGATACCTTCTGATGATTCTTCCATGCCTTCACCACTCAAATTGCGAGTAGCTTTTGAAATAGGTGCTACGAGGAAGGATTTTATGCTGAGAGTTGTCCGTGGGCTGGATGAGGCTATAAATTCCTATTTTTCTACAGCTAATGTATGTATTCATAGGAATCCTATCAAACACTAGGTCAAAATGCTTATATAATAAACAGGATATTTCATTCTTTCGAGAGGATAGTGCACTATATTATCATTTTGCATCACTTTAATTTGCATTCACTAGGATCTGAATATTAGGAACTAGGACAGTTTTGTGGTTTGTTTATCACTTTACTCTCCTAGGAGCCCCCGTTCCCACCCATTCACTTTTTATCTTTTTTTCTTTATCAAATTATATATGGCTTGGCACTCAACTAACGCAAATTAAGACCAACCAAACAGGATAATGGGAATCACAAATCTGATGAAGTAATGGTTGAGCTTCTGGATACTTACTCCCAAAAGGTGATTCCATGGTGAGCAAAATTTCAGTCGTTTTTTCCTTTATTATGTTTCCGTTTTTTCCTTGGTTCACACATGTATCTTCTCACACAGAATTCCCAATGTCAATACAATCCTTAGGAGATTATGCTATATTCTCATTTCAGTCTTTAATGATCAGTTTAATATTAGTGGAAAGTTAAACAGTCTGCAACTCCATGCTGTCATTATTCTGCCAGGGGGTACTTGTAGACAATGCTTGTAAAAATGAATCGTTTTAATTTTCACCAGGTCCCTACGTTTGTATTCCAATACGTTGACCAGGTGATACATATTTGTACTTTTCTTTCCTAGATAACAAAAGTTTTTTTGTTGTTGTTGTGATAATCCCTTTTAGTTATCGAATGAACCTACCTCCTAATAATATTAATATAACCACTAGCTTGCCTAAAAAGTTCGGTATAATGTTTTTATTGAGATATTAGAACCACAATTAATTAAATAACATTAGTTGATATGGTGGAGATATTATGATCAAACGTCAATTTATGATAACTAGCGGACGCTAAATGTCAATGTATCCCATTATACCAGTGTTCCTCTCTAGCATGCAGCTTACTTAATATTTGAATTACAATCATATCAAGGACCTCTTTTTTTTTTTTTTTTTCCTTCCTCGCTTTATAATCTATAATAGGTCCATGAATCCAAGCATGGCGCTCTGTAAGCTCTGACAGGGTGTCATCTTTGTTATATTTTTCTTGATTTTTTATTAGCCTTGTTTGTATTGGTAAGAGGTATCCATAGAGCAGCTATGACCTGATTTCTGTGAAGACTAATCAAGTTAGTGATTAGTTATGTGAGAAGATTATATATAAAGTAGTTGGTGAAGTAGATCAATATCTGTTCCCATTGTTGATCCAAACTGCTTATGAGTAGGTCCAGATAAAAAATATGTTCAGCATAATGATCTGTTGGCATGGTGTTCACCTATGATATATAGGTTAACCTATTCAGTTTTTGCCCTCGACTTGTTATCTTGTCCGTTCATCAATTTAGAACTAGCGTAACATTCATTGTCCTGACATAGTGGTGATCTGAATTGGTGAGTAATGTCCTTTATGCTTGTCAAAAGACAATACAATATAAACAATTTTTTTATGCTTTTCCATTCCTCATCACGCTATGGATAATTATTATTTGTTAATGATTGTTCTGATTGTTTTCATACATTCTTCCTGCCTTTGAGTCTTATATCTAACTATTCACTTGGGATATTTGTTGACATGGCCCCAGGTTTCTTGAGCTTGGATGTTATGAGGAAATTCCACTGAATCTCGCTCTCAGCATCTGGGAGAAGATCGAGATTACTATGTCCTTGAACCTCAGTCCTTCAAGTGTAAGTCAAATAAAAGAATCTCCAGCCAATTTTGTTAAATAGAATCTATTTGTTTCTTTGTATTATAGAACTAGTTAATTTGGGTTTAGTCTGATGAAGACTAGTTTTATCAGGATCTTCTTGGTGCAATAATGACTGCAATGAAGAGAGCTGTTGGAAGTTCTTCAAAGGAAAGCCAGGAGATAATTATTAATAAAGCTTCCGGAGTGCTCTTTTCAAGTACTGGTCTCGGGCCATTGCTAATTAAACCTGACTGTTCTAAAGTAAAAGAAGAACTGCAGCAAACGCACAACTTTGGCAATTCTTCCAAAAGAGATGAATGGCTTACTTCATTATTTGCATCAGTTGTTATAGCCCTCCATCCACAAACAAAAATACCAAATGGAAAAAAGATTATGCAGCTTTTCATATCAAGACTTCTCAATGGTCATGTTCCATCAGCTCATGCATTGGGTTCTTTAGTTAATAAGCTACCTTTGGAGATGAAAGGAATGGATTCGTCTAGAAGTCTATGTTTGAATGAGGCATTGGATATGATTTGTCCTTGTCTCATAGGGAATTTCTACGGCGATACTTCTGGAGATGATGGCAGTGGGATTAACTTCGATAGTTTAAGACTGAATACTTTAAGAATGCAAGCAGAGACTATAGCTGGGTTAGCCTGGATTGGTAAAGGATTACTTATGAGGGGTCATGAGAAGGTAAAAGATATAACAATGGCTTTATTGAGTTTCCTAACATTGGATCATGAAGCTGGGGACTCGGAGGAGCATCAGAATCCGATTAAAGGTCTAGATAAGAATGGTGTTCATCAGCTGAGAATATGTGCAGCAGATGCATTTCATATCATTATGAGTGACTCTGGAGAATGTCTGAATCGAACATACCATGCAACTGTACGACCACTCTACAAGCAACGCTTTTTCAGCATTATCATGCCAATTTTTTTTTCTTTGGTGGTGAAATCTGACTCATCATCTACTAGGTACTAATAGCGATATTTGCAATATTTCTTTCCTTTCCCTTTTTCTTTTCTTTCTGAAATTTCTCATATGTAGTGTAAATATAAAGCTACATGTACCTGATATGCTATCTATTTCCCTTGTGCAGTACTTGCTGCTAAAACTTTTTTAATAGTTGAACAGTTGAACTAAACATCCAAGACACGCATTCAAGGACCACCGAAAAACTCTCTTTATTCTCTGTTCTTAGTCTAATGAACCAATTATATTTGGATTTTCTATAAAAGATACATGAATAATTTTACAAAAATGTCGAGCAACCACAAGTTTTATAATTTTTGACTGGCAACATGATAATCAAATGACTCCACTCTAGCACCATACAGTCATCTGAAAAGTGTTAATGGTTTTGTTATTTTGGCTTCACGAAATGAGTTACCCCAAACTGAACAGTGACCTGGTCTTATATGTTGTTGAACTGTGGGCCATTGCAACTTTGTCAAGTGTTTCTGTTGTGTAATTATATCAACATATACTTAGTCTTACAATCATTATGTGTCAAATGGAGTTGCTTCATGTGCCTAACGCAGGTGTTAAATGCTGTCACTTTTTCGTGAATTGTGTTGTTAAATAGCTCAAAATATACCTCCATAGTTACTGAATGGTATAAGAGATACAAATAGGAGAATGCATTTGATCATGAACCATCCTCTATTGGATAGTTGCTTTCCTGTTTCAAGTCATATATATTGGTCAAACAGGCTTTAAACTAAACTTAGTTACCATATGTGTTGTCCTTTGTCTTGATCTAATCCTACATCCATTTTCAGATCGGTGCTATATAGAGCCTTTGCACACATTGTGTCTGAAACGCCGATGACTGCAATTCTGGGAGAAGCCAAGAAGGTTAACTAAAATATTTCGTTGTAAATATTTTGGTATTATATTTGCTGTGCAATTCTCTTAGGTCATGTGGTCTTTCATGCAGCTTGTCCCCATACTATTGGATTGTTTGTCCATGCTGAGCAAGGATGTAGTGAATAAGGAAATTATCTACAATATTTTACTTATCATATCTGGAATATTGCTGGAGGAAAATGGTGAGAGAGTCATAAAGCTTTATTTCTTTCCATTAATTCCATATTTTTGTTAGACGGTAAATCCAATATTGTATGAGCCTGAAGCTTATCCCTTTTTATCATTACTATTGGAATCTGTGTATTTGTCGGTACCAGTTGCTGCTGATTATTGCAAACATAATTTGTATTCATTTTTAAAAGAAAAATCTTGTTCTTATGTCTCCTAGTTGTGAATTTGATTGAAGTATTATATTGAACACGTGCCCTTCTTGACACAAGATTATTTCCATTCTGGAGTTCATCTTATTATAGTAGTGTGATTGGAGTTGTTCTTCTATAGTATGATATTGGAATATTTTGCGCGGCTCATGCAGAACTTTGGGTTGCATTTAAGGCATAAATACGGTTGTTTTCAGGGATCTAAACTTCAATTTTCTTTTTGGCATTGCACAGGGGTTGGGTAGTGTTCTTGTACCTTTATCCTTAAAACACATGCCAAATGTGAATAATATGTTTGCAACCTAACATTGATGATACATGTTATCGTAAGAAATTACCCCTTTTTATTTCTTAAAATAACAATTTATAGTGCTTAGATTACCATATCTCACTCTCTAGTTGCATTTAGGCATCTCTTTAATTTTCCCCCCCACTTGTCATGGCATGAGTGCTGAAAATGTGAAAATCTCTTTTGCACTTTACAACTAGAAGTGGGAGTATATCTATCTAATGAGACATTGATAATAGAAACACATGTTAGGGAAGCTTTAATATTCTATTGAGGTTTGTAAATGTTCAAAAATAGGGCTGTTTTGGTTGAACAAGTTGACCTTACAACTTTAACAGAAAGATGATAGATAAAATGTAAGCATCTTTTTCATGCTCTAAATATGAAGGTAATACACCAAATGGGTAAGCTTTTAGAATAAAAATGCACAAGGCCCCTATACAGTGTTAATAATCTTATCGAAAGGCTTTCCTGGTTGTGATTCTTGTGGTTTTCTTAACTTTTTTCTCACACTCATTGTTACAGGGCAACAAGCAGCTGTAGAAAATGTATCCAGCATTGTTAACCAACTTATTGAACTGACAACATACTCGCACATGATGGTATAATTATTCTTTCTCATTGCTGCAGATTTCCCGAATTCTGTGCGTCTATATTAAGCATAAACGTGTCGGACAGTTGTTTTTGTTTTTTTTGTTTTTTTTTGTTTCTTCCTAAAACTACTACATGACAGGTTGATTTGCTTATAATTTACACTAATAAAAGAGTGGGCCAATAAATTTGTTGCTCCTAGGGAGGTTTTCTAAAAGTTGTAGCTGCTCCTAGAGAACCTGCTTGCTTGTTTACTGATATTAAATATTTCTGTAGCTACATGCTTTATCAAAAAATTTCATTTGCTTTTTTCTTGATTTCGCTTCTGATTCAAATTTACATTTGTTCTCTTTGTTAATAATTTATCATGTTAGGTTCTTTTTCTTTTCTCCAATCTATTATGTTTGTTTATTAAACAAAAACTAGTTTCTTTATTTGGTAGTGAAAATAGATTTTTGTCAGCCTTGAGAATTCATGATCAGCTAGGAAGATGTCATTTATGTATTAATTAATTTTGTTTTTCTCAGGCAATCCGAGAAACAGCATTACAGTGCATTCTCGCTGTTTCAGAACTTCCCCATACAAGAATATATCCTTTGAGAGCGAAGGTACAATGGGTTTTTTCATAATATTCTGTTATACTCTGGTTACGTGGGCTCATTGCTATAGCAATCAATTTTCAATCGGTTTACTGGCTACTACTTTTAGGCCTGCATAAATCTCTCTCTCTCTCTCCCTCTCTCTGCATATTTGCTAGCTGTGGGTAGAAAAGTAGTGGTTTTACGTCCTCAATTTTGCAAGCCATGTAACGGCTTGAGCTGTAGTTTAATGTAAATTTTGCTAGTTCTGTAGGTTGGGAGTGTCCCTTTAATATCAATATTTTAAGGGCTTGTCAAGTTACAAAACCATTTTCCTGATGCTAGGTTTTAAGAGCCACGTCAAGGGCACTCGATGATCCTAAGCGAATTGTTCGTCAAGAAGCTGTCAGATGTCGGCGAGCTTGGTAAGTTCTCTCCCTGTTTACTCACTTGTAATGCTAACTTTTTTATCTGACATCTGACTCTTTTGTGGATGCTCGTTTTTTTTAATTATAGGGCCTCAATTGCATGAAGAAGTCTTTACTTGTAAAATATTGAGGATATTTCACTGCTGTGCTGGTATGATCTGCTTCTATTTTGTCCTTCTCTTTTTAGTGGGTCGGTAAATAAATCCTTTGTCAAAATAAATTTACAAATGGTATATATTGTAAAATGTGAAAAGTGGTGTAAATAGCATTTCTAGTACCTTTTCAGTATAATTTTAGCCTTTGTTGTAACTATAGATAATTTTAGCCTTCTTTGTAACTATATCATAATTTTAGCCTTGCCACGAATTCGTGGCAAGTGAGTTTCATGGCAACTATTCGTGTCAAGTGAGTATCGTGGCAAGTGAGTGCCACGATTCGTGGCAAGTTTGCCATAAATTCGTGG
>JAUEKW010000033.1:42313-52517 GCA_032274785.1 Ajuga reptans
ATGTTTATTTTTCAATTTCTCCTCGTCTAATTATACATATGGTTCATTTAGTACTGTCTAGGTCCGACTAGTCACTCGTCCAATATCTAATTAGCATCTAGTAACTTCTATAACATACGGAAGTGGTTGTTGGTTGGGGTGGGGGTGACTTCTGTATTAGTTGTCGGATGAGTTTAGTATATTGCCGGATTGGAAAAGGTGGCAAAAAGTTAATTATGATGCCTCAATGCCGGGCCCCACTTTTGAGCACATAAATAGTACACACTTGTTTGTTGTACTACTGACCCCAGGGCCCCACCAAAAAGGAAAAGCCCAAAAAAAAAAATAGGGCCTAAATTTTTGCTGTCATTTTTCTCTCAACCTGAAAATTTGATACAGTTCAAAAATTTATTAGCTTAATTGCTGATTATTTAAGTTTAGTTTCAACCAATTTGTACACCAAAAATACCCTCTATCCACAATTGACATAAATTAATATGTTAATACTGGTGTGTAAATAGTTTATTTCCAAATTATGAATGATGTAATTAGTTGTATTTTATAAGATCTTAACACATTAGTTGATGGACACATTAACTTATGCACACAACAGTTAGGGAGAGGGACTAAATTGTACACATAGTTATTGTGGAATAAAATTTGATTTGAATCACTTATTAAAAGTGATACTATTTCAATGTGAGTTCTAAATTATAAAACATATAGGCTATGTTTAATTAGGGTTGCCCCCAGCCGGTTGACGTTGGAGACAACGTGGTGATGTTTGACATGAACAAGGTTGGGGCATTATTTGGTTGTGGTAGGTTGGCAGTTGCGTATTTTTTAACTTTCGTCTCTCCTCTGTAATTGAAAAGACAGATTTCTCTCTCTTCTCTCTCTATTTACCCCAGCCAATAGTATCTCAGCCTTCCCCAGCCGCAATCAAACATAGCCATAAATTAACAGTCTATAATCGTATATATTTCTTATATATGTATGTGGTTGCGATATATATTAATGTTATCAAATTATATAAAAACAATTTCAAAGTAATTGAGAAATAATATTCAATAGGGAAAAGTTATGTTTATAAGTTTTACTTATTGTTCTTTTTAAGCTAGAGATCTATTTGAACTAAAAAAAAAAAAAAGAATCTGCAATAACAAAGAATTATAACCAATTAGGAAAAACGTGTCTCAACCTAATAGTGAGAAAATGAGATGGACAACGAAAAAATCATGCTATTTACATTTTTAAACATGTAAAGATATATTTTTTTTAATTAAATAGCTGCAAATCATGATTCTGCTCATCAACGAATCAAAATTCTCATGTAGACCATGACTGCTGCACAGCTACTAAAGAAAATAAAGAGACTCGAACATTGATAAAAGAAAACTAAAAGATCAATAAAAAAACCAAAGATAAGAAAATCGGTTTTTAAGTTGTTCCAGGTATTTAGACGGAAATGGATCATCTGTAACTGTAGTGCATTTTACCGAAGTTGTGAGATGATAGGAATACCTATGTATCAATCATCTCGTAACTTCAGTGAAGTACACTACAGAGGATCGAGTTCGTATTTAGACACCCCCAAAATCAAAAGTGCTTTGAGAAAAGCAGCAGGAATAATTGTTGTATACTAGTGGGGTTAAATCTATTCCACCAAACTTCTTCTATTTATACGAAACTATGATACTAATAAAGCCATGATTTGTTTTTTTTTTTTAAAAAGAAGAAAAAAAAAATTACACACACAGAAAGGACAAAGAAGCTTCTTTTCTGCATCAACAAAACCAGAGCTCTTTTTGAGGCACCCAAAGCATCCAAGCAAACAAGAAATTCCCTCTCTCTAACAATCCAACTGCCTTCTTTCTCTCCTGGTTATTCTATAATATAGTTTGTCAAGATTTTAAACCCTTTTCAAGATTAAATTTGAGCTGGAAATCTTTAATGTCCATGCCTCAAGAACATGATTACATAGGCTTATCAGAGCCATTGGAGAAAAGCTCTGAAATTGAGAAAAACAATCTTAGAGGGACTGAGTTGAGGCTTGGATTGCCTGGCTCAGAAAGCCCTGAAAGGAAAGCTGTATGTGTTAATGGTGGGTTTTCTCAGAAGAACTTTGTTTCAGGTGCCAAGAGAGGATTCTCTGATGCCATTAATGGCGCTGGAAAATGGGGTTTGTCCATTAATGGCGGATCTCAGCTTCAAAAAGATGTTGTCTTCTCCTCAAAGGGACTCAGTAATGCTGCCTCTAACATTAACAGTAATCCAGCAAAGGAGATTCTCCCTGTTGAGGAGAAGAAGAAGAATCCACCTGCCATTACTGCTCATGCTTCAAAGTCAGTCTCTCTCTCTCTCTCTGGCTGTGTGATAATATGAACAATCATCTTGATCATGCAATGGGAAATTAGAACTGAGAAATTGCTCTGATTGGTATATTAGTATGTGTAATTTCTTTTATCTGTTGATAATTTGTTGTTTAAAAATGTGTGGATGGCTTTTCTTCTTTGTTTGAAAATGATAAGTTTGGTTTTATTTAGGGCAACTGATCAAATTTATGGTTTTATTCAATTCCAGGCTGATAGAACAAATTTTATATATGTGCAGCATGTTGATAATGTTGGAATATGAGATAAAATACCGTTTGGAATACGTTAACTCATACCCATATGTTATATATTGGGTTAATTGCAGTAAACCCACAAAACTATCAGCGAATTTGCCCATAAACTACTGAAGGCATTTAAACCACCAGACTTAATCTCCGGCAATTTTTCACCGGTTTTTCGACATTGAGTGCTGCGCAAAGGGGCACTTTTTGTCTCATCAATCGGGTTGTTCTATTCACCTCCACAGTTAGAAATAATCCCCTAAAATGCCTCTGAAAAAAGGTCACGCAGCACTTACGTGTTGAAAAAACCGGCGAAAAATTGTCGGAAATTAAGTTTGGTGGTTTAAGTGCCAATATTGTATACCTTATATTAGTTCGGTGCCGAAGAAAAAAAGTTCGATGGTTTATATGCAAATCCAGTGATAATTTGGTTGGTGACTGCAATTAACCCTATATTAAACTAAGCTATGATTTATTCAGATTTCATGTTAAGAAAACATTGAATAAAAAGTCTGCTTTGTATTTAAGCACTTTAGCTTTATTCGCATGTTTCATTTTATACTGTTGTTTGTATTAGTGGATGCCTTTCAATCAAGATTTTTTTTTGCACCACCAAAAATGGTGGTAAAAGATAAAATTTTTGGCCTTTGATAATTTCAGAATCTATTCTGTTTTCACTGATAGAAAGAGGTACAGTTGGAAACTTTATTCTGCATTGTTAATGGTTTTTTATGCTGTTCATCTGTAACAGGGCACAAGTAGTTGGATGGCCACCAATTCGATCTTTCCGGAAGAACACCCTCGCCACAAATACACCGAAAAACGGTGAAGCTAGTGGGAAACCAGGGTCTAATTGCCTGTATGTTAAAGTCAGCATGGATGGTGCTCCATACTTGAGGAAGATTGATCTGAAAACATATAGCAGCTACGCAGAACTCTCGTCTGCTCTTGAAAAGATGTTTAGCTGTTTCACGATAGGTAATTGTGACGAACTTGTCACTTGCTTCCATAATACGCCTGAGATTCTGTCCTTCCTCGCTTCAGTTGTAAACTGAAAAACAGAAGAGGAGAAAGCAAGTACATTGTTTGATGAAGGTTTGAATCCTAATTGTTGACTGCTGTTATTACAGGGCAATATGGGCAGGGACTAGCGGAGAAAGAACGTCTAAGCGAGAGTCACTTGATGGATCTCCTGCATGGCTCGGAATATGTGCTGACATACGAAGATAAGGATGGCGACTGGATGCTCGTTGGAGATGTTCCGTGGGAGTAAGTTTACTACCGAATAGCCTGTTTTTCTTTTCGGGATATTTAAAAATAAGATGGAATACGATGAAATGCAGAATGTTCATAGTAGGATTAGTCAGCTGGAGTTGAATTGCTCTTAGAATGTTTACATCCTTAAAATTCAATATTGCTTTACTAATGAAAGTTTGTGATTTCAGGATGTTCACAGATTCATGCAGGAGATTGAGGATCATGAAAGGCTCTGATGCAATCGGGTTAGGTATTACCGACAACTATCTCGCGTTTCTTGAACTAATAAGGATGAAGTAGACAGCATGATCTTATCATTATATGACCTTCGTAACGATCATATCAATTTATCTTGGTTGCAGCTCCAAGGGCAATGCAGAAGTGCAAGAGCCAAACCTAGACCAGAAAGCGATTGCCTAAATCCGACAAGGCTTTTCTATCTCTCCCTTCTTTTTCTTTATTAGTAGTTCTGTTACCTGTAGTATGCCATGAATGAATTGGAGACATCCAAATGTTTTGCGAGTAATGTAACTTTCTCCGGCGCAAAGCTGTAATATGTAAATGGAGTCCTGCTAATTTCTCTGAAGAAGTTGAGTTGACTCGTATATAAACTCGGTACGAAACCTGGTAAAAAATTATGCCAACTAAATATTTAATTGTTTTCTTTCTATGAAGCAGACAAGCATCAAAAGCAGACGTGCCAACTAAATATTTGATTTGATAAGTTACCTAACTCACCTACAGAGACAACTTTAAATCTGGGATTTCAGACAAGAAATTTGTCAAGGAAATGGGACCTTCATCACTTTTTAATGAATAATGTAGAGTTGCCATATCTGACTGGAAAAAAGGTGATATTCCCTATTCCACTTAATAGCCGAGTCTCTACTACAAGTATCTAGAAACTCGTCTTTGAGATTCTACACCGAGAGATATACACCACATGCATATTCAATGTTTACTGTTGCCACATTCTGTAGCTGATCAAACTCATAATGTGATGAGATTTCATCACAAGTAGTTAATCATGGCACATTTAAAAATAACTGCGATCACACCACGTGTAAGCGAGTAAACTTTCGGCTTTTCGCAGAGCGGCATGACTAACAAATCTGAGAAAATCGTAATCATAACAAGCCGGTAGATATTGGCTCAACATTCAGGACACCAATGGAAATAATCTAATGAATGAGAGAGATAATAAGTAAACAAACAGAAGCAGATGTATAACATTACAGCTTTTGATACTCAAGCCAGGACAGAAAGAACGTTGGAGACCTAACGATTTTGGAAGTACTCATAACTGAAGCATCTAACGAGCCAAAAATATTAACAACTTCAAAATTACAAGAGCCGGAAAAAACTACCCACGTTCAAGATCATGATTCGGGTTTAGATACCTGAAGGTATACCATTTGTGTGTAGCCATTAAATACAGAAGGGTCGAGCTGTGCTAGGCCGAGCCTCCTGAACAAACCATATCTACCGTCTTCTACAATAGGAGTAGGTGCACGTGCTGGGTCATATCTTGTCTGATGAGTGAGTGAAGGACCCGCCACTGGGGGTAGCTCCCAGTAAACATCGAGAACTGACTCTACGAATCTGCTATTTTGGAAGTGCTCAGCATAAGAAATTACCTTGTTACTGTGGTTAAAATCATCGCGCATCTGCCCTCTTACCCCCCACCATGCCTCTCCGGGCCCACATAGCTCGTCTACATCCACTGCTTTTTCCCAGAATTTCCTTCTCCTGTATCTTAGCCTAGCTTCATCACCGTCTTTGAAGCAGCTATGTCCCCCGCCTGGATAAATATAGAGAAATCCTACTGTTACCATATAAATCATTTTTACAACAGATAGTATTGAAAAGTTATCTTTTATGGTATAATTCTCAACTTGAAATTTGCTCTATTTGTGATATTATGGGAGTGTTTGCGTTTGCTATTTTTAAAAATAGCAAACATTAGATTCCAACTTAATTCAAGTTAAAAGGGGTGTTTGGGGAGCTTGGCTTCAGCTATAATTAATTAGCTGGAAGCTAAAAGTCATAAGCAACAAAGTACTGGTTTTACCTGCCTATTTAGTAAATTAAGAGACTATAAGTGCTTATTTATCAAACACTTCAATTTTTTAATTCTCGTCAGAATCACTTAATTCTCAATCACTACTCACTTTTAGTTATAATTGATTTTTGCAGAAACCTTATTTTTAGTCACTTCTTCAATAGTAAAAGAAAACGAAAACACTCCTTATGCCATTTTTCCCATAGTTAAGTCCGAATCTCCTTTCAGAGATATCTCATCATGTAACCATCTAACGGTTGGACCACTGACCTCACTAATTTTTGCTCATGTCAATTAGAAGGACAAGAACAAAAAATACAAAAGAAAGTAAACAAAATTTTGGAAAGCATCGTATAAACAAATTAGAACATTGTTTGCTCCAGGTGTCCCATGAATAAAGTCAGAGTGTTTGAGACTAGATTGAGGACAATTCAACAATATTCAATCCCTAAAATCTTGTCATTTTACAGCAAGCATAAAACAACCCAGTCCTACTTAAATTTGATAGAATTCCCTCGTTCGTGCTACTTATGCAGCAACTGGTATGGAGCTGGGAAGGGAGGAAGGGGGAGAAAAAGCCCTCAAATCCATCCACATACTCCTTCCTTTGCAAGAAATTGCTTTGGTCAAAATGTATGAATGAGTGTTTTCAGAATTATGGCAGGGAAATAAGGTAATGACTACAATTCGCGGCTTCATGCATTAAGTCACAAAGGAAACAGTAGCATACTAAATAATCTTGTGCAATCAAAAGCACATTATCTGAATAAGAGAGATGGAAAAGGAGGGGGGGGGGGGAGAGAGAGAGAAGATAACTTAACATTGTTAGTCAAGGCTCATTTCCATATAGAGTGCAAGGTCAGTAATAAGTCCTGTTGAGGCCATATTCTTTCAAGAAGAGAACACTTTATACATTGTTTAAAATCCACATGGAGGCTTTGTTACTTTGTCGAATCATCGTTTAAATAGTTAGCTGAATACAGATAAAGGCATACACGGTATTGTTCAAGATAATAAATAAGAATGTACCTCTTATATAGAACTGATCACACATTTGTCTGAACGAGTAATGGTCCCCAGTTCCAGTGTCATAGTTGTCCTCAAAAACTAGATGCTTGAAACCAGCTTTGAGTGCTTGCTTTAATCTACTCATCGATATGCCAAATTAACAGAAAAATAATTAGATTTATGTGATAAGGCGCATGGGTACTGAACTATGATTTCTTGCTATCATTTCTAACATTCTCTAAATACGCTACTTAACTTTTAACATACTTCAAGTAAGCTATGAAAAATAACCTTGCAGCTATGAAACTAAACCTTACCTCTTTAGTTCATTTTGGTGGTCATCAAAGAACACAAGAACCCGACTACGATCGTTAATCCCATGTTTCCTCATCACTTTCCCCCAATCCATGCTTCCGAAATCTACAAAGTCCTTTCCCGCAAAGTACGTGCAATTTCCATCGACATAAGCAGGTCCCTTCTTGAGGTACTTCTCAGGATGACGAGGTGAAATCGACACAATAGGTGTATCCGGCATTGCTTGCCTTAAAACCCATGTAGAATGCCCTTTAAAAGCACCGCTCTCAATCATTAAGCCCGGCCTCAACCATCTTGTGATAAACCAAAGTCCAAAACTGTGGTCGAAACCCATCCCATACATGTTGTTCTTAATGGGTCGGGTCTCATATATTGGCACAAACTCCTCAAGACCAGTGAGTAAATCCTTGGTCGTCCATTCCACTTCTTTTCCATGTTTCGATCTGCCTTTTGACAAGGATAATTATAATATGAGTACAAAAAACTACAGACCTTAAATTTTACTACCAGGTCACAACAAATAGACATCAACAAGTCAAAACATGAATGTTTGTTTATGGATTGGCCCGTCTGGATGGGGTACAGACCGATCAAATCCAATCCCAATAATTATATTAATTATTACCTAAGTTTTTAATGCAATTTGATCACCTTTTAAGCATGATTTGACAATATATTATTACCATTCTATCCCAAACAAAAAGTAGATTTAAAATTCATACAACCAAAAATTTTCGTGGACAGATTTGCCACCCAACCCCAGCCATAAACAAACATACACGATATGATCCTTACATATCGTCAACGTTAAAACGTTGAACATGCTACATACAACTCTGAAACAGTAGTCCCACCTAATTCTTGAGTCAACGAAAACAATAAAGGAATTGAACACTTCATCACTAAGACTGCATACTTGCTACAGAACTACACACAACTTTTACAGTAGAAACAGAAAGCTAGCAACATTTCAAGACAATTACATAACTCAGAATATTCCGTTCACCATTTCTCCAGCAATTTGCTTCGATGACAAACAAAGAACATTATAGCTCAGATCTCAGCCTCCAGAACAATGGGGATAAACTATTATCACTAAACACTAGAAAAATAAATTAGGAAATTTGATAATTTACTTAAAATGCTCCCAATCACGATTCAGAAATGGGTAATCTACTTAAACATTCAATTATTAAACTCAAATACCTTGAAGATTTTGAATTAATGGAAGAGGCAAAACTTACACCAAGGAACACCTAGGGATCCGAAGTCCGAATCGAGGCCATCAAACCCGAAAAACTTTAACCGTGAGATGTGATCGGAGGAGGAAGCCGAGATGCAGACCAAATCACGCGAGTTCACAATTACAGACAAGATAATCACAATGACTAGCCCGATAACAAGAATGGGCCATAGATGCCCGGTTCGGGTCAAGAAATTGGTAACCCGCACAGCGATTGATATGTGCTTACGTGTCTTGGACTCGTCGCCTGTTTCATCGCCACCGCCGTCATCGATGATACCGGTGTCGTCGTTGGCGTGAGGCGACCGCCGGACGGAGAGGGCTCTTTCGAGTGTCATTTCACGCTCACTGGACTGTTCACTGGGCTGCACTAGGATTTTAACAAGTATGATTAATGATTAATTTATGGGGAAGTCTCATTTTAGCCCCCAATAGTTTGGGTAATTATGAATTCGCTCCGCTTTGCAAAAGTAATACTCCAATGCAAGTCAATCAAATATTTTCGATTCGATTCGTGATTCGAATTCGATTAAGATGAATTCGAATTTTTTGAAATTCAAATTCAAATTCGAATATGAATTAATTATTTGATGCGTGTAATATTTGAATTCGAATACAAATATTAGGCTTTGTTTGTTTGGGTTTGCGGGCAACCCAGTTCAGGGTGCCCGCAAACCCAACAACGAATTTTCTTTAATTACAGCTGGCAGCTTAACACACATTTTCAACAGCCCTCAGCTACTTTTCTCAGCAACTTTACTTCAGTCAACAGTGCCACAGCAGGCTTCAGTCCCAACCAAATGCAGTGTATTCGACGAATAATTCGAATATTTGATTCGTTTATATATCATATATTTTTTTAAATTAAATAATATTTTTCGAATTCGAATTCGAATACGAATTAATTTTTTGATTCGTGTAATATTCGAATTCGAATACAAATATAGTTGTATTCGACGAATAATTCGAATATTTGATTAGTTTATATATCTTATATTTTTTAAAAATTAAATAATATAAATATATAAATATATATTTAAAATAAATTTATATAGATAATATATATTAATAAAATATTTTATTGGAAAAATAAAATAAAAATAATATTTAAATATTTTAAAAATAATAAATATATAAAAATAAAAAAGAGATTTTCGAATCTTGAGTCGAATCGAATATATTCAAAATTCTGTTTCGAATCGGACTTGAAATTCGATCATATCGAATTCGAATTCGAATATTCAAAAATTTTCACAAATTCGAATCGAATCCCTTAATATTTGATTCGTTTGTATCCCTACCCCAAATACCACTATTTGCTCACATGACAGTGGCCACAACATTTGTGGTAATATTCTTTTAACATTTTAAATCGAGCTTAATATTTTCTCTAATTTTATACTTTCTTATTGAAAACATTAGACATTAATATAGTTAACCTGAATTCAAATATTTCAGGTCGAGCAGGTCGGGTTGTGTGTTTGTGGATGGGGTTGAAAGTTGGTTATAACACAATTTACACGTACAAGAACCCGACATGTTTAAGCTATTTGGTCAAAATTTATACCTCGAGCATGACCCTTTCGAATTAATTACGGGTTGAGGCTTCAACCTATTTTGGCTTCAAAAAATAAAACAAAATAATTTCTATACAAACTTAAAACTTTGTTGGAGTGTCTAGAATTATAAATTTATCAGCAAAATATTAGATGCCTAATATTCA
>JAUEKW010000033.1:107724-119890 GCA_032274785.1 Ajuga reptans
GATCTGTGGCCAGAATATGACTGTCTACATTTTATTTTTTTACCTTAAAATTTAATTTTCTTTTTTTGATTTATTATTTGTTGTTGGGATCATTTTTGTTAACTATCATTTTTTACAATTCAAATATTTACTATTAGTTTGGAGTTAAAAATAAAATGCCAACTTTTTTAGGTCATTTAAAATGATAGTAAACATTTGAATTGAAAAAAATGATAGTTAAAAAAAATGATCCCAATAACAAATAATAGACAATAACAAAAAAATAAGAAAAAAAAATGTGGTTGGCCATATTTTGGCCATTTAGCAAAACCCTATATACGGAAATGCTCCCTTACTCGCAGTTGGCACAAGTTAATGTGTCAACCGCTGATGTGTAAAGATCTCATCCCTAAATTATGGATGAAGTAATTGAATGCATTTTATGAGATCTTGACACATAAGCGGTGAGCACATTAACTTGTGTCCACCGCGAGTAGGAGAGCGGGACTGGCCCTATATATATATATGTTATACACTAAAAGTTGGGTGTTTTTTTTCCTTAAAAATGATAGAATATTCATTAAAGCTAAAAAATAATTACAATCCATAGTCAACGGACTGAAGTGCACCTATGATTATCGAAATAACTCATGGGGAAACAAACCCACCCCCAAACAAGGATGTTGGGGTTCAAGACTCCCTAAGGTAAGCGAACGTTCACTCTCAAACAAGGAAAGACTAAAGAGGTCCCAAAATGGGAGAACATGTGCCCTACAAGAGGATACTGCAAAGCAAAAAAAAAAAAAAACCTATCAAGTACTATAGTAGGCGTAACAAATTTCTCAAACCTAATCTTGGCCTGAACTGATGCAAAGTAACCTACAGAAAATTTATTTCGAGTTCTAAATAAAAACCATCACATACAACCACCCAAAGAAAGGAAAAAGCAGAAAAAATCAAAATAGGTTCCATATTAAGAAAAAAACCAAGAAATTTGAAACATAAAGTAACTTTTTCGTTTATTGTCTATTATTTATGTATAATATGTAAAATAAATATTTTTTTCGTGGTCTTTAACTTGACATCTATATTCCATATTGTAAAATAAGTTACACTAAAAAGAATGCAAATAACTGAGTTGGATTTGTGCATGTAATTGAGTCGGAATATTTGTAATAGGTTCGGGCAGCGAATACAAGTTAAATAAATATTTTTATTTTTTTTAAATATATATTTATAAGAACTATCTATTACATATTCTTTTAAAAAATATTTTTATACTATTAATTACTTTAAGTTATTACAAAAAGAAACATTAATTTTATTCTATAAACAAATATATATATATATATATATACACACACATATCTATGCTATTATAATATCACAATATTTTAGAAATAATAAAAACCAGCAATGCTGCAACGATTTTCATTCATAGATAATATTTCAATTTTATGAAGAAGAAAAACATGCCGGATTAACAACATGCTATCACGTAGGAGATGAGAAAATTAAGAGATCTGTTTTATTTTTGTAGCTCTCTCTTTCTCTTAAGTTTCTTGAAAGTATCTTTTCACCATCCTAAAGTTACGGATAATTTATTTTTTTAATTCAATTATTTGCTTATGATAGATAAAATTTAATTATATTTCCTCATTATTTAATTAATTTGTTATTTATATCGAGCATATTGATGTAAAATGTTAAAATTTGAAATAATTAAGTAATTGTTTGTTGGTTGATTATGGAGCTTAGATATGAATATTCATAGTAGGTTAAACTGTCTATTGGATTTGTGCTGTAAATAAAATAGAATTAAGTAAATTTCTAATGAAATAAAAGTTATTACATAATTTAAGATTCTTTACTCACTAAATTGCTCAATTTATTATATATTTATATTCAATTATTTAATATTAATCTTCCTTATAAACAAATATATTTTGAGTATCGCACAACCATGAAGTTCTAGTTCAAATAAAATGCATTATTGAAGCAGTTCTCTATTTATTACATTACAAAAAGTACATTAGGGAACTTCTTATTTATCCAGTGATGTACTATTCAACGGGGACAATCCTCTATAATTTGATAGATGAAGGGGATAGTTAGACTCCATTCACAAAACAAATAACGGATTGTTTCAACTGAGTGGATAAGAATTGATCAGTACATTTCTAAAAGACCAGCCTATTAAAAAACAGATAAAATATAGAGAGAACTATTTTTTGTAACATAAATTATGTTATTCTTTTCATTTTGCAATTTAAAGATTCCATTTGTTACATTAACAAACTTAAAGTACATATATTTCACCTTTTGCACCTTAAATATTATTTTGTTACAATGTTCAATTTGAACTATATGTCTTTTTGTCCTTGCAACCTAATTTTTTTTATCACATTAAAAAACTTTAATCTTTAAATAAATAAAAATATATAACAAAAGAAATTTGGCGATTCTAGATCTAATGTCAAGCTGATTTTTTCTTTAATTTCCTTTTTTCTATTTCAGAAATTTCAATTTCTTATTTCTAGGTTTTGTTATTTTATTTGTTAATTGCAGATATATTAATATAATTTTTAGATATTAATAAATTTGATATTACTAAAATAAAATTATTAAATAATGGAAAAATATAATAATTCTTTAATATTGCTTAATACTTTCAAGTTTTAACTAGTAATTTTGAATTAAACAAATAAATTATAAGTAATGAATTATATAATTATGGAAAAAGAGTGAGTTTTGTCATTTGTGTGCCACATGAAGAAATTTTATTTTCTGAAAAGAATGAGAACTTAGATATAGGTGTTTGGTGTTAATTTAACTACAAATTAGATATGCGATTCGTGTAATCGCCACATACACGTTTTTGTCATGGAAAAAAAATGGCCTAACCCCTAACCCCAAAACATCTTATTTAGTTATTAATATTTGACGCCGAGAACAGATCTGAGATTTCACATCGCTAAACCTCTCTCATCAACTTTCCGCTCTCTATCTTTTCCACCGCCTCTGCTCTGCTCTGCACCTTCAGGTAATTTTCGTTTATTCCGTCTGTTGCACATTTCGAATGGAGCTTCAATTTTATTTTACCCCGGAGGCTTTTTTTTGCCGGAATGCAGCGACACTAAAACGGAGACTCTCGTATACAGATTATCGCGTAGTTAGTTAAAACGCCAAAATAACGCAAATAATTGATTACTTTCTCTGTGGGAGCCGAGTGGGGTACATGATTTAATTTTGCCAAAAGTTTGGGCATTTTTGTCTTTTCGGTTTGCGATGTCCCATCTTCCTGCGGTATAAAGTTATTTACCTATTACCAAATCTTTTTACAGTCTACATATTGTTATCTTTCAATCTTTGACCCGCTCAAGTTGTGTTTTTTTTTTTCGCGGAAAGAATCCGCACAAGTTTTTTATTCGTTTAAAAATTTATTCATCAGAAATTGACCAGTTCAAATATATGCACACTTTTGAAGACTTATTATTAGAGGTTGTTTAGCTAATATGACTTATATTTAAATACAATTTGAATTAAATTATAAGTCGTTAAATTTACACAAATTTTTTTGGAGCATTCTGTACAAGTTAAATCATGGATGTGTATGAGGTTATGTATCAGATCGGAGTCGCCGAACCTTATTCTGTTGTTCTGATTTTGACAGGCGCCGCTGCAAGCTGTGATGCGTAGCAGTTTGTGGCAGTGGAAATGGCTAGATCTCCTCGGAAATGGCGTCGTTCTCCCTCTCCTCCTCCATTGATTCTCCATTTTCACATTTTTCTGTCTGATTATCGTTCTATCACTTCGTAACTGGAAACTGAAGGTTTTGGACATCGAATTGCGTTGTACAGGTTTGGCTTCCTCTTTCATTGTTTTCATGATTATTGGTTTTTAAACTTTATTTTTTCGAATTACAAGTCTACTAATTTGAAGTTGATTATTGTGCATGTGGATGGTGAAGGTTTGAGAATGACGGCGGCTGAGGGAGTGGCCAAGCTTCTGTACATAGTTGTAGAAGAGGATGACGTGGCTCTGTCATCGGAGAAGAAGGGTCCGCCTTCATTTCGGTACACGCGTTCCGTTCTCCAGAGTACTCTGCAACTCATGGGTTGCAAGGCTCGTCATGCCTTTAAGGTCTTAGCATACTTCCCCCAAATTTCATGTTTGAGTTTTCTCATTCGAAATTGTTTGTTTGTTTGGTTTTCTACAATAGTCTAACATCTCTGGTCATGATCAGCAGGGAAATATTGTTGATTATGGGTTAGGTTTAATATATATGACTTCTAAAAATTTATATGTGGTATTTTCCTGGTTTTGAGCCCCTACATTCCTATGTGGATCCCTATTTGTTAGATCTTTTTACCTTTTTCACTGAATGGAAATATTATTAGGATTAAATTTGAGAGGAGCTGGCTCCGTCTCAGAAATTGAATTCCTAGAAATCAATAGGATCTATTGTCTGACTGGATATAACTATTGAAATTCATGAACGATATATTTTTGCTGCATTTTCTACTAGAGCATCCTGTAGTTCACGGTATAAAATATGCAGAACCATGTGCATCTATATGTCCACATATATCTTCTGGTTGAGAATCCTGCATGCAAATATCGTCTCGTTTGCAAGTTGTATTAACTATTACGGTTTATTCAGCTTGAATCCTATAGCTCCTCTGTTGACTCCATGTTGATTGCTGAGATGCCTTTTTGCTCAGATTAGCCAAAGGGTATTCGAAATGATTAGGAGCAAACACGTTATGGATAAATTGGTTCCAGGATGCACAGAGGTGTCAGCGCAGGATGCTAAAGTATATCCTCAAAGAAATACCGAGTGCTTGGTTCAGGACTGTTTAGACAAAGAAGATGCTGATCATTTGACTAGTAAGGAAGATAAAGGCAAAAACGAACCATTCGAATTGTATAAAAGACGAACCACTGTGATAGTTGGAAGAAGAATCTTTCTGGATGTTGTCTGTGAAGCTCTCTCGGAATACAAATATGTGGGGCCAAATCAGAGGGCTGATCTAGTCTTAGCTTGCAGGTAAAATTGGCGATTCCTTTAAACCTGAAGTCATATTTGAGCAATTTTAATATTTGATTCATCATATTACCATATATCTGATGTTTATGTTACATCCTCCATTTTCTGTAACCATATCTTTAAATTGCTGTTTTTCAATTCTTATCATCCCATGGATGATACACTATGTTTAATCTTTCTCATGCTATATATTTGTATATTTGAATTGTCTTTCTTTACCTCATATCCTTACCATTGCGTTGATATTTGGGTACTGAATTTTGATGACAACTGATTATTTTTTAAATGATGTGTTTGGTTTTGTGGGTTGCCATGCCATGATGTGTCCATCACCTGAAGATAGTAAAAATATGTAATCACGCTCGAGAACAGGTTTTATGTGCCTTACACACATGTTCTAGTTGTAACCTTTGTGCAATGTTGATTTGATGATTTTACATCTCATATTGTTTCCAGTATCTACTTTTGTTCTAAAAGCTAAATCACAATTAATATTTGCTGGTGGAGCAACTAATTTTGTGGCACAAGACAACTGGACTGAGTGCAAGCAGCACAATATTTGTTTATTATTGAAATGTTAAGAACTTGTTTCGTTTCGTTCTCTAAGTCTGGTTGTCGTTTCAGAATCCGAGAAAGGAAGGAGTCTGTCACTGTATTACTCTGTGGCACAAGTGGCTGTGGAAAATCTACTTTATCTGCCTTGCTGGTGAGTTTTTTGTTTGACGATGCCCTATGTGTATTTTGATTCTGTGTTTCTGTAATATCTTCAACATTTATTGTGAGTGTCACAAGTCTTTTGTTAGCTCGTCATATTTTTCATCTCATTGTGTTTTTGAGAGAACAAGTAAAGGTTTTGTTATAAAGGATATTGCAAATTTGAAATAAATAAATGCCATTTGAAGGGGGTTCTAGTTTCTATGCCTAAAACTCTTATTGCCTTTATGTGGCTCAGTCTATGCTATGTTTATAAATCCAATTTCAGTTTGCATAGGATTTAAATTAGATCTAAAGGTTAAGTGAATATTTTATTTCCTCGGATATAATTTCTAATCTTTCCGACGCAACATTGCGTATGCATTGCGGCTGTATTGTTCTTGGAATATTTGGTCCTATTCAACGAAACACTATTATTGCAGGGTAGCAGGTTGGGTATTACAACAGTTATATCTACTGATTCAATACGCCATATGATGAGAAGCTTTGTTGATGAAGAAGATAATCCATTGCTCTGGGCTTCAACTTATCATGCTGGTGAATGTTTAGATCCATTTGCAGTTGCTGAAGCTAAGCGCAAAAGGAAAGCCAAAAAATCAGGTGGCGTTTCTACTGCCTCTCTCGCTAAGGATGAAGTGTCCAATAATTCTGCAAAATCAGAGGGAAGTACGGCCACCATTGATTTGATTAGTCCAAAACAGATGGCAGTGGAAGGATTCAAAGCACAAAGTGAGATGGTGATTGATAGCCTCGACCGGTTAATAACTGCATGGGAAGAAAGGAACGAATCAGTTGTAGTAGAAGGGGTTCACTTAAGTCTCAATTTTGTGGTAATGATTCATCCTATTTGTTCTTGGAAATTTCTTTAGAAGATGTGCATACCTTCGGTTTTTTGTGCTGTAATTAAATCATAATTTGGTTGTCATGCAGATGGGGCTCATGAAGAAACATCCTTCCATCATACCATTCATGATTTATATTTCAAATGAGGAGAAGCACTTGGAAAGATTTGCTGTTCGTGCCAAGTATATGACACTAGACCCTGCCAGAAACAAGTATGTCAAATATATTCGCAATATAAGAACAATCCAGGAATACCTATGCAATCGAGCAGACAAGCATTTGGTGCCCAAAATAAACAACACTAATGTCGATAGAAGTGTAGCAGCTATACACGCTACAGTTTTCAGCTGCCTGAGAAGGCGCGAGGCTGGTGAGCATCTTTATGATCCAGTCACAAACATAGTTTCTGTTGTGGATGAGGAGTATAGGAATCAATGTGCCGCAAATTCATTGAGCTCTAAGGGAATGTTCCAGTTGATCCAGAGGCAAGGTTCTAGTCGGCAAATGATGGCACTTCTGAATGACGATGGATCTGTGGCAAAGGCGTGGCCAGTAGGTGATAATGGGCAGCAATTTGCAGGCCATCCTTCATGGAACGGGCCTATGTATGGGCCTTTGCAGATAGGTAGAGCAGAATCTGTCAACCTGCAGTTTGGCCATTTCGGTATAAGTGCTTGGCCTAGTGATACTGGGGGCACAAGTCATGCTAGCAGTGTCGACGAGTCAAAAGGCGAACTGAGTGACACTAGTAGTAGATACTTCTCCTCCTGCTGCAGCTCACCGAGATTCTCTGATGGGCCTTCAAAAGAGGTAAGTTGAAGTTCTGTCATTGACTTGAATAATTTCCAGTGAAGCCCATCAAATTATGTTGAAGCATTAATCATCATTTAAATTTAAATTCCTTCAGATTTTTACATTTTTATTCTGTCCTGCATTATTCTATAACTGCTTTCGTTTCCCTTGTGGACTTCTCCTGCCTTTTGCAGCTCAAGGAGGAACTGTCTGTGCATGGTAGTGATGAAGAGGTTGATGAACCCCTGGAGGTAGAAAGCGACGAGGATCTTAGTGATGGAGAGAAACAGCTCGAAGAAGAGGTAATAATATATATGTTTCTATTGATACAGGGGAGGCCATTAAAATTTTGGTAAATCACTAAACCTGCTCTTGAGGTTAGGAAAAGGTGATTATGTTTCGTAATCACTATCACCACCTTGAGGGTTTGTAATTTTCTTTGCAATTTGTGAAAAAACAAAAAAACCAAGCATGTATCAAGGGTGTCATTGATTGCATTTTATGTTGTTTCAGTTGGAAGGGTCTGTGGATGAAGAATCCACCAAATCGGATGAGGAGTACAACGATCTTGCCATGCAGGATCTCCCGGAAAACGGTTACTTGTCTGATGACGATGAAGAGCTCAAAAATAAAATGAAGCCCAACAATATCGTGTCTGTTCCAAGTGACCAATCTAACAGGAACGATGACCAGCGAATTATCGATCTGCTATTCCAGAGAACAAAAAGTGAAGCGTTACCGGGCAACTTTGCACGAGAGAGAAATGAGAGGAGAGGTGTGAACTTTAGATTGAGAAAACGTTCTCTGAGCATTAATCAGTAATGGGTGCAGCGCGGTTAAGTTATTTTCTTGTTAGTCGTCGTTTTCTTTTGCTGTCCTTGACATATTTTACCTTAACATGGTTGTGTTGGTGAGCTCTCTTATGTATAAGTTTGAGTTTAACCATTGCTTACTTCTCCTAAGCCTGAGGGAAAACCAAAAATTAAGTAGTTAGTGATGTAAGCCCAAGATTGAGTCCGCCATAATGTTTTCTACTTTGATGGTGCAACATCTTTTATAATATAAATTTGTCTTTCTCCTAACTTATACTAGCTATAATTTTAGTCATTGTTGTAATTATACATAATTTTGATCTTGTAGAATATAAAATTATGTATAGTTACAACAAATGTCAAAATTATAGTACAAGTTATAAGATATATTATTTACACTATTTTTCACTTATAATAATTGTACCATGTCTAATATGATACATCAGCATTGTTCGATTATTATAGGAGATGTTGCACCGGGAAGCATGGGGCAACCGCACCTGTTTGGCCCACTACACAGCTTCATAGCCATTGTGCTCGAGTTTTTGTTTGAGTGAACATGTACAAGTATCCCAAGCACACAACTACAGGCAACAATGCATCTCGTATTCAATTCGTTGCAAATTTTGTACAACTCAGGCTAAATGCACACGACCAATGTTGTCAAAATTGCAATCCGGATTTATGTTTAGCTTTTGAGATGCAAAACTAGAATCGTACAAGGAACTAATCTTCTATTGTAAAATTATAGGCATAGGGGTAGTTCACTGCAAGGACGAAGACAACATCAAGCAATAAGCAACAAAGTCTACAGTTATAAGCAAGGAATATTACAGTGACTGTAAGCAGATGTAACTTTTCCGCTTACAGAAACTTACCGATGTAAGCTCAGTGTAAGAAAAGTTTCTGACAGCCGACAACAAGCAAAGTTGCTTTCAAAGATAAACTATAGAAGAAAGAGAAAGCATTAAGCAACAGAAGAGTGATACCAAACCAAGTGGCAAATACCTTATTCGAACAACAATTGGCCTAACAAATGTTTTGCTACTATAAAGTAATAATTATTAAGGGCATAGATTGTCTTATTCAAATGTTTGCTCAACAACATGAATTGAATTCTTTGATTTCTTCTTTCTATAAGTTTACAGCTATAACAAACAGGCCCTAAACCCCTCCTCTAGTTCCTTCCCGTCCAGGTTCTTTCCGATAAATACAATCTTATTGATTCTTGCTTCGTCGGCTCCCCATAACCTATCCGGCGAACCTTGGAATATGTCGTGGACTCCCTATAAACGCAATACACGTCAGCTAGGGTTGTAAAATCCGAGGATCAAAATGTATAATCACAACCAAGTTTAGATGATTGAGATATGTAACATGCAAAAATGAGCAACCAAAAAAATAATCAATGTTGTCGACATTTCAACATAGACGTCACTACAGAAAAAAGGAAGAGTTGAATCAATTTTCTAAGACATACGTGAACTAACTACAAGAAATTTTCATATTAGAGATGAAAATAAGCGAGAGGATAGTAGTGGCCACTAAATAACAACAAAATATAAACGAGAAAATGACTTTTTTTGTTGTCCGATTAGTGACGAATCAACAACTGAAATTTAGAGACATACATAATCCGTCTCTACTTCTGTAGGTAATGTGATGTCTAATTTCTTATTAGAGACGGAAATTGTGTCATGTAATATTTCTCCCAAATACGTTACTACTTTAATTTAGAGATAGATATTATGTGGTCAGGGACGATTTTTTTTTTCTTCTCTACTTTGATTTTTTCTTGTAGTGATATATACACATAATATACACGAAATGAAATGATTTAGCTGATAAGTGAAATCACCTGAAAAACAAATCTCTCATCCATGCCACTAACAGATAGAAGACCTTTCATTCGATATATGTCTTCACTTCTCTCCAACAACAGGTTGCCCAGCCAGAAGTTGGCCTGAAATATGATACATCAGATCATCTTTATTATTTTGAAAAGATTAAACAAAGGAAAAAGCAAAGAAAAAAGAAAAGGTCCCTCTTGTTTGGCAATGCGCACAATGCCCCGAAGTACGAAACTTAAGCAAACTAACCTTTTCAAGATCCAGAGTCCCTTCACAAACTATGCTAACTGAAGTAACACCAGGGTCGTGAGTGTGGTCATGCGAATGGTGATCATGATGTTCTGCACCAGCATTCGAACAAAGTCGAGAATTCAGTGACTATTTAAGATACCACTCTTTAACAATAACTTATTTGATCCTTAAAAAAGCAACACTTTTTTTTATCTAGTAGAAGAAAATGGGGAAGTAAATGACTTAACAATTGACACTATTAACCGATAAAGTAAACAGTAAGAAGAAGGAAAAATGCAGCTTTAGGTTTCTCAGTTATCCACGAATATTTCAATAGGTCCCTCAATTAAAGAAATGGTTAAAAAAGTTCCCCAGTTATCAAAAAATGTTTAGAAGATCGTTTAGTTATTAAGAATATTTGTAAATGTCCCTCAGTTATTAAGTCAGGAAATTAAGTATACAAGAATCGAGTATGTGCAGAATAAAAACAAGAAAACATGCCTTCATTGAAAATTTGAAATATCACTATAAGATGTTAAGAGTGGAATTCAAATAGCCCGAAATCCTTCAAAAATTGGTTCAAAATGAAAGTGATGAATTTGTTTTCAAGATCAATCAAAACAACTAACATTAGATTTGCTACTATGGATTTCATATCACCATCAAATCCTCCAATCCAAATGCAACATAATTTGCTTCTTGACACTCTCCATGTATGATATTATTTGCCCGTCTCTACTTAAACAAAACTTGATCCTTATCGGCTGAATTTCTCAATCTTCCATTATTATCTGGTTTTGTTTACTTCTACTTCTTTATTTTAGTTACCTGTTCTATCGAGACCATAAAACATCCAAAATGAAAACTATTAAATGAACCTTCATTGAGTTATAGACAACATGTTCAATTACCATGGCCATGGTCATGATCATGTTCATGATGATGGTGATCATGGTGGTCGTGGTCGTGATCATGGTGGTGGTGATCATGGTGATCTTCCTCCGAGTGGTCAGCTTCAACGGCACTATCAATTCTGCATGTATTCAACTAGTTTTAGAAAAAAACTACATCACTGATCATACATACCAAAACTTGATACCTATGTACGTGAAAAAGAAATGCAATTCATAGTGTGATTCACAACAAAGGCATCATGAAATTTTTAATATCACCACATATTGACCCAAACAGTGTACTTCTCTAAGCTAGCACGAATAGTTAGCAAAAGACAAAGTTATATTTTTGTTAGAAATTTTTCTAATTTTTTCCTATTGGTCGACCAACTACTCGTGCTACAGTTCCAGTGTCAAAGTTTGTCACATCTCAAAATAGTTTATCACCGTGTAAGCAAGCAAATTAAGGTCTATAATGCAAAGATTGAGATATTAAGGGAAGAACCAGCATGAATAATCAGTTAATATGGAGGCAATAATGGCTACGGTCGAAGATATAAGTGAGTAGACCTCTCCAAGTCAAAGCCTCCAATGCCGAGAACATAATCCAAATCAACCTTTCCGTATTCTGTTCGTTTTAGTTGAGCCATACGATTAATGGTCTGCACCACAGGAAACAAAAAATAGTTACAGATCTCCACTAAACGGGAGGAAATTTAGTTATTGGGGGAGGCGTGTTAACGGAATATTTAACCTACCTTTATCCTATCAACCAGAGATGCAACCTCAGGTTCCCGAACAAGATCAGTCTGCATTTGAAATGCCACGTAATTAATCGTCTATCAAAATTTCAAACCCAAAGCTCGATAATGTGCAAACTTCCAAAGAAAAAGACCATAACGCAGAGAATTGATAGGCACACAAATTGATTAAACTCACAAAGAAACTTATACATGAGTTTTTTATACTATAGAAACCACCTCAAAGCCAATTCGCAGTGCA
>JAUEKW010000033.1:127728-141975 GCA_032274785.1 Ajuga reptans
GACGAAGATGGAAGAAAACAGAAAAAAGAAGAGAAAGAATGGAAGAATTGATCAAGAAGATGGCCAAGAAAACGTCTTGCTCTTATACCATGCTAGAAGAAATCAGATAGAAAGAGAAATGAAAATGAATTGCATTAACCAGTAATGGTGCTACAGTATTTATAGCAGAATTATCAACTAATCTTATAACTAACAGACACACGTGCTAAGCACGTGACTAATCTAACAACTAATCTAACAGGTTTAACAGAATTAAATATATTAATTACAGTTACTCCAATACATATGGGTTGATTTGTATGAATATATTTATAAATACATATATATTCAGTCTTGAATTTGGGCATGCCTTCACTTGTAAAAATTAAAGTTCAATATGTATATTTGTCAATTAGTATAAAAAAATGTAAGGGTATATAAATACAATCATAAATTTTTAAATATAATTTTTTTTGTTAGGTTAATTGTGATATATTTAGATATTCAAAATATGTTCATATTAAAAAAATGTGAGGGTATTCAAGAAAAAATATATATTTTAGTTTATTTTAAAAAAATTGTATTTTAATAATTTTTGGTTTTCAGAATTAATTTGTTTTGTTGAAAAAAATAGTAAAGTGACACAAATTAATTATTGGATTTATATTAATGTCCAATCGCATAAAAAATATTAATAAAAATATGGAGTATATGTTTTTAGTCAAATTAATTGATGCATAATAAAAATATTTCAGCTCACTTTTTATGAAATTATATGTGAGACTCATAGTACCTACATAAAAAATAAATACTGATATTTACATAATTTTAATGCATAAAATATAGTGTGTATGTATATATTATTACTTATGAACGTTTTATAATGCTTTATAACAATATTAAAACTTAATCATATGTTATTAATGTAATAGAATATTTTATCCGATAAATCTTCTGGGCGAACATCTAATTATCTTTTAACGCTCCCTTACTCGTCCAAGGAATTACGGCTTCTCTGTTACATTCGGTGTTACATCGTCTGTTACACAATCTTTAATATACGATACGTGTTAATTAGTGACATCTTATACATGTGGCGGTTGGTAAACATTATGAAACCCTAGATGTAACACATAAATGTGACATGTGATCTTATCACGAAGATTTAAAATCTACCTTATTCATAAAAGTAGAATCGTTGAAAAAATTCTTCTGCCTATGTGTCTTTTTTTGGCTTTTTTAATTTTTTTTTAAAATCATTTTTTTTTTACATTTACGGGAGTTGGATTGTTTCTTCCTTCCTACAAATAAGGGTGGTTGGTTAAGAGTCAACCAATAAGATTTTTTTTTTACTTTTTTGTTTTTTTCTTTTCCCCTTAATATTTAAAAATCTTATAACTTTTTCGTCTCAATTCCGTTTTTATGAAAAATATACTGAATTAATCTTCTTTTCACAATCTTTGATTTGACATCCATTATGCATATATATGATTAAAAATTTAATTTTTAAATGTACATTACCCTTTTTAGGATTCGTATGATATATTTCGATTTTAATTTTTTTGTATGTAAAATAAAAAAGTCACACAATTTTAAAATAATTTTTTTAAGGATAAAAATTATCTGCTTTCTTCAGAAGATTAAATTTATTTTACTTTAGTTTTGCTTTTTGTATAATTTTGGATTATTTGAATCATTTTGTTTTAATGAAAATTTATAGAAAAAATCAAATTTGTTATGCTTAAAATTTACAATAGAAGCTTAGATATATTAGTTAAATTGATTTGTTAATTGAATTAATTTTTATTTTTCTTGTGAAAGAAAAATTATGTTAACTACAAATATAATAAGCTTATTATTTTTTACTTAAATACATCACAATAACATAGTTTAACACCTCTATGGTTAATGAACTAATATCATTGTAGGATCTCATGCTAATACTGCTAAATTTAATATATGTGACTTCCGAACAAATACTGATTAAAAACATGTCACTCTATTTCGCTTCTATACAAATATGTAATTAATTAGTATATTATTATTGCAAAGAGTAGTTAATTATTTGGGATGAAGTGCTGATAATGCACAAATCAGTTTTCAGCCATGACCATTTATATGTTGCTTTGTCAAAAGTTACGAATCGACATTGTTTAAAGATTCTTATATGCGATGATAATTCAACTATTAATGTTGCATATAGAGAAGTATTTCAGAGCCTTTAGTTTTTAACTTTTTTCATTATTTTACAATTTGTGTACTTTAGGATAATTCGGTATGTGATTGATACATCAAACTTTTACTTATTATAGAATAATATTTCATACAAGCCCTTTATAATATATTATTAGTCATGCATTTTCTTTCATTGTAATACATATTTACATAATAAATATTTAATAATAAAATAAGAACATAAAATTTAGCACGTTCATCGCACGAGTGGATATCTAAAAATAAAAATAATTTTCACTTACCATAATGATGATTAGTCCCGTGATTAAGCACACGCAACCCACCCTTAATTTAGCACAACTAGGCGACCTCAATCAAATGGATTGCGTACAAAATCTTCCACTAAAGTGGGCTCCACTTCTAAAATGGATAAAAGCAAGCCGAATTGTATATAGTTCAGAAAACAAAGGGAGTGGGACCCGCACACTTAAACCCCTCTTTCTTTCGCCTTATCATCATTATTTTGCGTACGAAGCAGAAACCCGGCTAGTGTACTCGCCACGTGGCGGCAATCGGTTGGTTCGGAGTCTGGCTCGGAGCAACGCCTTCCCCCTTTCTTGTACGCTCCTCTTCTATCGTCTTCTCTGTCCTTCCTCCTACTTCCACTACCTCTCTCTCTCATCATCTTCTCTGAAATATTCAAACCTAATACAGTTTATGGACTGCTCATGTTTCCGATGATGGAGAAATTAAGGTTTGTTTTACTCCTTTTTTGCTGTGCACTTCACTTTTGGACTGGACGAACTGTGTGGTTCTGCGTGTTCCGTTCTCTTTTTGGATTTTTTGTTTTTGATGAATTTCCTCTTTTTGGCGATAGTTTTTAGATAGGGAATCATGATGACGGGTTGGATTTTGTCTTGTTCGTGATTATGATGAGTTTACTTGACGGTGATCTTACCGCGCATATAGTTATATAGTCGGACAGGAGTTTATTTCACTTTGGCTGATCACTCTTAACTATGATAATATGGAGAATTGCACTATTTTTACGGTTTTCGCTATGTTATTGTTTAAATTCTTGGTGTGAGCCTTGTACGCTTATTATAAATTTGTGATCACTTGGCCTGTTTTATACTCCCGGTTTTATTCCTTTACATTAATCTGCTCTGTGATTGAGTGTATTTATGGCATGGCATCTATGGAAGTCGTGGATACCGTAGTTTCTCTGTAACTTTTTTAATAATATTGTTTGATGCTTTGTTTTGCAGGTAATTGTTTTGCTTGTACCCCTGACAATGGCGCTTGTGCCTGTTGCTTTCTGACATCGTAAATTAGAATACATTAGTAAATGGGGGGAGCTTGTTCCAGGAAGCGCGACCTGGTGAACGAGGATAACCTGAACAGAGGGGTGTCTGGAAGATACACCAAAAGTGGGAGCTCGAAATGGCTTGGAGCCTCATTTTGTAGAGGAGCTTATATGGATGCTGGCCAGGGGAAACATAGTTGTCCATCTCTTATGGATTTGTGTATATACAAAATTCGGGAAGTATGTCTTCTATTTTTTTCGTCTTGTTTCTTTTAATAGTAATAAAGAAAACTAGTTAAGTATATTGACAAGAAATTGTGTTGATTGAAGGACATAAACAAATATAGCACCTTCTCCATGCTGCCAAGGGATATAAGTCAGCAGATTTTTGATGATTTGGTCTATTCTCAGTGCTTGGATGATTCTGTTCTTGAAGCTTTTCGGGATTGTGCTCTTCAGGTATCATTGAAAACTTAATAAAATGCCCAGTGGGCCATAAATTGCATTGGGTGCGTAATGGGCAGATAATCTCATAAGAAAGCTGGAATATTTCTTGCAGGATCTTAACTTGGGAGAATACCCGGGATTTGGTGATAGTTGGATGGACGTGGTTTCTTCACAGGGTACATCTCTACTCTCTGTGGATCTTTCAGGTTCAGAGGTTACTGATGCTGGATTAATTTATCTCAAAGATTGCAAAAGCCTTCAGGCCTTAAATTTCAATTTCTGTGATCAGATTTCAGATAAAGGTCTGGAACAGATCAATGGTAAGAATTTTTTGCCTCTAAATTCCAAGAATTATATTCGTGATGATCTAGCAATTGCGTTACTGTTTTCAACCCTGCAGGTCTGTCAAATTTGACTACTCTAAGTTTTAAAAGGAACAGCTTGATCACTGCACAGGGAATAAGTTCCTTGACTCGTTTAATCAACTTGGTAAAGCTGGACCTGGAGAGGTGCCCAAAGATTAATGGAGGCCTCTCTCACCTACAAGGTTTGTATTTTATCAACATTATCTGGTTAGTGAAGTATTTTTCTGGATAATGCTAGTCATGTGCGGAACTAGATGCATCTGGGACTGAATTAACTTGCCTTTTTCTGCATACTGTGTTATTGGAAAAGAATAACCCACATATTGTGCAATGATTTTTTGATGACAAAACAAATCTACATCTTGCATATTTTGGTGTTCATGCTCTATTGTTCCCCCATTACTTTTTAGGGCTGTAGTGAAATAAGTTTTTACACTCTCTCTCCCGTTCTCTCTCACACGTACACAAATCAATATTGTAGTATTGCTGATGGGATATAATCCCTTATAGCTGATCTCCCAGGTGTAGGGAACATGTACCACCTATTAGATCTTTTACATTTCAACTATTTTCTTTATGACAACTACCTGTTTTGAGACACCTAACTGCTGCATATATTCGGGAAGTATCATGATTCATTGGCTCTAAAGAAATTATTAAACAATCTAGAAAACACAGTTGATGGCTTTTTATTCTCAAAAGAGAATTTTTCTTCTAGGGAAAGGAAAGAATATTCGCCTTATGGTGTGTACTATGCGAGGTGATCAACTTGTGGGTCAAATTTCAGATATCACATGTCTGTTGGAATTGAACATAGACCAGCGATCTATTTAGGTTTCATATTTTTTTGGTTTCGGTTCCAGGGTTGGGTGGTTTATTCTTTAAAGTCAAGGAAGTATAGTGAGACCAGAAAAAACAACATACATTATGTGGTGACAATGTTCTGAGAATCTTCCGCACTTTGATTCTTTCCAAGATTTCACTGGCTCAATTTTGTTTACGATAACTGTTGCTATGCGTTTGGTATCTTTGTCCTTTTCAATTCCCATGTTTATTTGAGCATTGCAGTATGCATACGACATCGTTTACGCTGAATATCCTACATTCTTTTGCCGGATCTATCTTGCTTTCTGCAGGAATGAAGAAGCTTGAAACCCTGAATGTCAATTGCTGTAATTGCATCACTGATGATGATATGAAGGCTATCTCAGGTCGTGTGCCCATCTTCTTTTTCTGATTCACTGGCTTTAAGACCGGAACAGCATTCTTAAGTACTTGAGATACTGGCCATCTTCACTATCTTAAATATTTGTTTTTTTTCTTTTCGTATTTTGTATTGTAGTATAGATTTGATCCAATTAAACTCATTTCTCTTGTTGATGCAGGCCTGACGAGCCTGAAGTCGCTGCAGATTGCGTCCACTAAGGTTACTGATAATGGTGTAGTGTTTCTAAGAGGTAGTTTCTGCAATTTCTATGAAGGAATTTTCTTTACACCGCTTGGAGGTCTTTTAAAAAAAAAAAAAAAAAAAAAAAAAGGAGGGAAGAAAATAAACGGAAGGAACTAAAAAAAATGAAGTCATTTGATCAAGGGGGGTTGTTTCTTCTTTTAAGTCCATTCTTGTGCTTGAATGGTTAAAGTACACCCTTACTGGTACCATGATCTAATGGCAAGAAACTTTGGATTTATTAGATCAGTGGATTAAGATAAAATATTCTGTCCCTTAAGAATATTCTGTGACTTGAAGCATTGGTGATGACATAACTGTTCTTTTCAATTGATATATAACTGTTCTTTTTAATTGATAGAGAAATTGCATGGTAGGAAGAAAATTTGTTCTATAAAGTCCCTGATACCTTTTGCCTCGATCTTCATCCCTCTCTCAAATATCTTCTCACAGATTTGAAGAAACTTGCTCTTTTGAATATGGAGGGTTGCCCTGTCACTGCTGCATGCTTGGAGTCCCTTACAGGTTTATGTTGCCCTTGGTTATTCGTGTATTGCTTTCTAACCTAGTTTCTTTGAAGCTGATTATCGGGAATTTGATTCTCAAAGTTCTTTCATATATTTCTTCAATGTTCTCATGAAAACTCGCATCATATGCAAATTTGAAATATGTAACTTGAAGTGTTTAGCATCATCTTCCATTATCATCCTCATTGTGTATTTCTATATTAATATGTTACATGTTATGTATTTGATGCAGCTCTTGGTGCATTGTTATATTTGAACCTCAGCAGATGTAATTTGAAAGACAGTGGTTGTGAATCTTTTGCAAGTGAGACACCTAAACATTGGTTTCAGTTGCGATGTGAATTGAAATTGTTGGGCTGAAGCTGAACTTAGTATTTTTGTCCTTTCTGTTTCACACAGAGATGCAGTCTCTGAAGGTATTGAATTTGGGATTCAACGATGTATCAGGTGCTATGTTGGTGCACCTTGAAGGTAAAAAGGAATTGAATGTCGACTGTCTAACACCCTGGAAATACTATATTGAGCTACATCATGTTGGTTAAAATTAATTAAGAGAAATACTTTGTTTATGTGGAAGTTAATGAGATTGCATTTGAGATTATTCCTATATTATTCGGTTTGTTCAAATAGGTCTCACGAATTTGGAGAGCTTAAACCTGGACTCTTGCAGGATTAAAGATGAAGGGATGATTCACCTTGCAGGTTAATATATGTATCGTCAGCTTTGTGCTTCTGATTGTTTTCACAATGTTAATGCTTTGCTATCTTAAAAGTTATAACTGTGCGGATGGATACAGTTCCTACAAAAAAAAAAAAAAAAAAAAAGTTATGCAGTTTTGTTTGTTTGTGTAGGTTGATCTTTGTCTTTACAGGATCACTTGCTGATTTTGTTTCTTCTGGTGCATGATGCCAGGCCTATCTCATCTGAAATGCTTGGAGTTGTCTGACACTGAAGTTGGAAGCAGTGGACTGCGCCATCTTTCTGGTTGGACTCAATCACTAAATGCTCTGTGCATACTTCTATTTTTCGTGCTTTGTAGGTTGCTAGTTGGTGATTTTCATTTTGTACAATATCAATTGAACAAGTAGCTATCCTTTTTTCCATCTTATATGTTCAGAAGTAACTACTTATGAAGCTTTTTGTGAGCTGGTATGAACTTGGCGTGCTTCTCACAGAAGTGGATAAAGCCAAAAGAAATTCAAAAGGAATACATTCAAGGGTCTTTAGCTCTTACAGATATGAATGAGAGTCTTTAGCTCTTACAGATATGAATGAGATTGGCCTACGAGATTCCCTTTCCTGTACTACTCAACTTTCTGTTAACTACTGGTCCACATTCTAAATTTAAATTATTCTCAGCTTCCAGATACAACTAAAAAATGTAATCTTCGCGATGAGGTAGTTTCATCTAAGTTTCAAGGTCACCACTTTTAAGTGTCTTCTACCTGCAGCTCAGGAATTTGGACAAATATGTTAGTGCCACATAGAACGTGATGCCTGATAGCTCCGTCAACTATATGTGTGGCATATGCCAGATGAATTTTGAAAGTACTCCATCCAAAGGTTTTTGGTTCTTAAACATATTGATGAGATTCCACCTTGAAATTTCTTCACTTGTAGTCTAGGGCTTTGCTTGGCATTGAGCTCAACATATGTGAATTATCTTGTCAAGTACTGGCCACATTTTAAATGTAAATTATTCTCTGTTCCAAGAAAGTAACATAAATCAATGCTTCTGGGCTAGCAGCATATGCCCACTTAATTTTTTATGTTTTAACGTATCATCACCTCATGAAGTGTCTCTCGCACTTCTTAGCCAGAATTTTTGACACATATGTTAGTGCTATGTTAATTGATGCCGAATAGCTCTGTAAGCTATATGCGAGTCACCTATTCAAATGGGGAAATAGTAGAAAATAGTGGCAACCTTATGTTCATCATTTGCCCATGTGACAGAGTAGTCAGTAGGAGTCCTTCCAACTTCGAAGCTATTAGCTTGCATTTTATTGGCTGCTAGCTCTATGTCAATTAATTGTATTGGAAGTGCAAAAGTACTCATCTTGTGATTCATTTAGGCGTGGATATCAGAAGTTATATTATGTTGAAAATTATGGAACTTACTCCAGATACAGCCTTTTGCTTTGGCATGGTCTTTTGAATATTAATGACTGTTGGGATTTATTACGTCATACATTAGCATATTTTTCGTAAGTTTCTATGGGTGTGAATCTCAACTTGGGCTGCTATTGCTTTTTCACTGCAGGGCTACTTAATCTGGAGTCTCTAAATCTGTCATTTACTGTTGTTACTGATGGTGGTTTGAGAAAGTTGTCTGGTTTGTCATCTCTCAAGTCACTCAATCTAGATGCACGTCAAATTACAGATGCTGGCCTTGCTGCCCTTACAAGTAAGGTTTTTTAGTATAGTTTTCTTAGTTCGCTCTAAAATTTATATGCAATTCTCTGGGCACTATCTTTCTTCTATATGAGCTAATGCATGATCAGACTTCCCAGTTGGATATAAGGCTTTGTCACTGGAATTGGTGTGACTTGCACATATTATGATGTTAAACTGCTTCTTGTTACACATTTTTTACAAAAGAAAATACCTGGCATATTTTGAATTTAAGCATGTTAGTGGGGGGAAAAAGAGGATCTGTGGCGGCCTACAGTGCGTTGCATGTTGCAGATAATGTGTTGTGAAATTTCTCTTTGTAGTATGAGATTGTCTCTCTGATTTTAGTCTGCATATCAGAGACCCAACATTCCCAAATTATAGCAGAATGTTTCCGACGTCAAGATCCATACCCCCGAGAAGACTTGATAATGCTAGAATGACTGTGATGCATAATATTATCCTATTTTTTCTAAAATTTTCTAGAGAGTGATTTTGTTGTTTTAATGGTGTAATAGTACAGTATCAGAAATTCCACCTAAGCTAAGTTTGTGACACACAGCAGAGTGCTATTCTTTCTTTGTAAATCTAGTATAACTCCTTTTGCAGACTTGACTGGATTGATGCATCTGGATCTCTTTGGAGCACGGATCACTGATTCCGGAACCAATTACTTGCGATGTACGTTGAGTTAACCCATTATAGCAAAGTTAATTATTGTCATTTTATCTGTTGTTTTTGTAGATTTGTTCATTTATTTGATAATATAATGTTGAGACATTTTTCGAATTCATCTGTTTGAACTTTGAAGTCGAATATGGTAATGGTGCTGGTAAGCTGTTCTCTTTTTTTACAGTTTCTACAGGTAGGAGACCATTATTTTTGGTGGGTAGAACCTGGGAGTGCCACTCCGTGTTTGATTTATTTCCTTTATTTTGTATTTTCTTTTCGGAAGAGTGGTTTCTATGATGTAACACGACACAGCATTAGCTCCAAACACCCAACCTGAACAGGACCTAGCTTGTGAATTATTTCTGGATATAATATACATGTTAATGTAAATTAGGGTGGGGGAATATTGTTTGTGCACTATCAGATCATTTAAAGAAGTTAGTATGTTTTCCCTTAAAAAAAAAAAAAAGATAGTATGTTTCAGTAGTTAGTGTTCTGTATACTACTTTTGGTGAGGTTATATTCTTCATCCTCATTTGTATCTTTTGTGCCTCTTTCCTTTAGCTTTCAAGAAGCTCCGCTCTTTGGAAATCTGTGGTGGTGGTTTAACCGATGCTGGTGTTAAGAACATCAAAGATCTTACATCCTTGACACTGTTGAATCTATCCCAGAACAACCACCTCACTGACAAGGCGTTGGAATCGATTTCGGGTAATTGAACACATGAACATCCATACTGTTTGACCATCAAATACATTTTCAGATTGTTAACTTATTGCATGAAAACATTTTATATTCTCCTTCGCATATTTGGAGTTTGATGGAGCTCCCACTGGTAGAAGTTTATAAATAATAAACTGAATTCACCTGTAAATGCAGGACTGACACAACTGGTGTGTCTGAACGTATCAAACTCGCGGGTGACAAAGGCTGGCTTGCAGCATCTGAAGTCGCTCAAAAACTTGAAATCACTTACCCTGGAGTCGTGCAAGGTGACTGCTGATGACATAAAGAAACTTCAATCTACCGATCTCCCCAACCTGGTGAGTTTTAGGCCCGAATAGAGCCTAGACGCAACTCACTGTATATATCATGTTGGGAGATCTTCTCTACTTTTGGTTGAAATAAACCATAGCATCTATGAATTGTACAGACTGGAGTTTGCTTTGAACAATGTTGCTACGGTAACTTTGCCATCTCATGTCATACGCGGAGTTTTCTCTCCTATCTCCACGTATAGGAGAGAAATGTATATAAGTAACTTCCTATGGCATGGGTTTAAATTTGTTTTTTATTGAGTTCTGGAAATGTGTTGTCAACTTCTTTACATAATGGGAGTGCCAGTTTCCAGTGATTTCTTGTGCTTTCGTATTTCCTTCTTTATATTTTATGGTATTCTGCTTCTTACATCCCAGATAGTCTGAGCCTGGATTTCATTTAGGGTACTTGTGTTTCTTTAGTGTAAGTTCCTTGCGAGATAGTAAGCTAATGGGTTGCGCGGTCAGAAAACTGAATACATGGCGAGTACTGTTAAATTCGGGCTTGACCTTCTATTTTGTCGGAAAGAGCACCAGTGATTTCATCTATCTTGTGCTTTGAGGACCGTAGTCTGGACGATTTGCTGTTGCACGATGCCAAATTTTGATATCATGGGAGTGCCAGAACAAGCTGTTGACGGTGAAGTAATAATTCATCGCAGCCTTATTTGCTTCGTAGGAAAGAAGTGCTGCAGCTCTATCTACCAAACCAGGCAAAGGAGCGTGGTAGTGAAACCCACAAGTCCACTGTGGTGAATATATATTTACAGATCTATAAAGGGTAATGTTTTCTTAAAGAATTAGTCTGATTTCAAAATTGTTTTTTGAAAATTAATATCTGCATAGATGCAAAAACTTGGATGCAGAGTTGGGCGGATCGGACACTTTAAATATATAAACTGGATACTCCTGGTCCTGGTAATACCAAAAGTGCATGAATGACATTGTTTACCATATGAAACGTTTCTAGGGAAACACTCTTTATAGACAAAGCTAAATGAGAAATGTGGACACTCAGTTTTTTTAGCCATATTACTATTAATTAGCAAAAAACCCAATTAATTAACATTTTAAATAATAGGTCGTCCTCCCCTTTTTCAACCCGCCGACCACTTCCCGCCACTGCCGCTGCCCGCCACCTCCACCGGTCGCGCCGCTGCTTGTGCATGAATATGTAAATATTCATGCAAACTTGTATCGATGCAAGTTTGCATCAATATTAATACAATGGATGACGCCCCGCGACTGGCGGCGGCCCGCGATATTCAGGCCATATAAGTGTGTGGTGGGGATGGGTGTAGGTGATGTATTGATTATGACTAATTAATTTCTTAATCTACTTCTATTATAAACGTCTGAGTAGTTTTTTACCAAAATTGGTTTGTCTATTATATCCCTAATGATATTTTATTTTAAAGGTTAGTTTAGTAATTTTATTCTTTAAGTTCTATTTATTTGGTAAATTTCCTATATAGTTTAAATTTCATCTATTAATTCGTGGAATTTTCTATTCCATGTCATGATATTTAACTAGCCTAATGGCATAAATTGAACCTATATATCCGCAATATTTTAACAGGATATATATATGAATGATAATTATGTGATAAAATATTAAAAGTATATTTAATTGTTAGTTTAATAGGATTTGAGTATTTTTAAAGTTTGACTTCTTAGTTTGAATAATAGATACAAGACTTATTTTCATAGGGAAGTATAAGAGAATTACTTTGGTATGGAATATTTGAAAATTAATTAAGTTTCGATGTTTTGATGGTGAATAAAAAATAATTATGTGTTCTATGAGTTGAAAAAACCAAATGGAATATATAATTTAAAGTTAGAACTATGTGCAAGTTCAAAGTCCTTATTGGTTTCGTTTTCACATCTCATTTTCAAGAGACAAAATATGTGTTTTCTTCTGTTGTGCTACTACAAAATCTCTGTACTAATTTCAATAACCACGATAAAGAATATTAAAGAGAATTTTTATATAGGATCAAATACTTTCATTCTTTCATTAAAGGAGAATATATTTGAAGACTCGCATTTTCCCTACTGCTTCAATAGTTACACACATGAACCCCTGGTTTAGTTTTTAGTAATAAGTCATATAGTGTTAATATAACATGCCTCGAAGAAAATTAAATCTTAACATCAATAATATAAAAACATAATGTTGTAACAATTGTTTATATTTGAAATATATGAAGTTACTATATGAAGAGTAAAAAAAATTAAACTCGATATTATGCCTTAGTCCAACATTTAGTATAAATTCACGATAAAATAAAAAATTATACATTAGTTTTAACTCTTAATTATTAGTACTTAATATTTTAAAATATATTACTAAGCTTTAAATGTTATTTTTTTAATATAGGATCAAATACTTTCATTCTTTCATTAAAGATTAAAATACTATCGTAAATTAATTTTTGGGAAAAAAAAGATGTGATTAATTAAAGAATATAATTTATTTAAATAATGTAAATGATTCACGATGATTTATGTAACTATGTATACATGATTTACAACTTGTTACATAGTTTTTTTTTTTTTGTTATAAATGAAATATTCAGCTCTTATTATATATAAAACGGAATATTACTTATAAAATGCTAACAATTTTTTGCTTGAATTTGAATATTATAAACCTACTATGTAATTTACATAAAAACAAATAAAATATGAACATTGGATATTTAGGCTAAATATTAAATTTAAATGTTAGAACTTAGAGCAAATAGTAACTCAAACTTCATTAAAATATAAGCTTAAAGTAAATACCAAAATCACGCTAGACAAATGAAATGACTTACATTTGGAATCAATGATATTATATTTTAAAGCTAACTTTTAAGTAGATAAAAAGACATGCTAGAATATTGTATATTGTTGGTGTATTCTGCTTTATTAAATTAAAATCCAACAATATGAAATAATGTCAAGACAATTAAATAGGACTAATATGATAATAAAATGTGCCATAAAAGTAAAAGTTTTTATGGTGAACAAAAGAGGTGTATATATAATACAAATTTATGAATTGATATTAGGGTTAATTGCAAAAAAATTTACCAATTTTGAATGAATTTCAATTACAGCATGAACTTTAAAATGTAACAAAAAAATTTACCAACTTTTAATTTTTTTCAATTACAACATGGATCACATTTTTCAACATCTAATTACGTCGTCACCACCATCATTAGATACGCTTAAATGAGCGTGTCCTATATTCACCACCTATTTTATCATCTATTGTTATAATTGTAATTAATCGATAATTGAAGTTACGATTGTCACAACTTCTACTCTCAATTCATGGTGGTGTAAAATATGTGATGAATATTGAAAGCACTCTTCAAAACGAATTTAATGATGGTTGTGGTGACGTAATTAAATGTAAAAAAATGCATTCCATGTTGTAATTGAAGAAAATAAAAAGTTGGTAAATTTTTTTGTTAACTTAAAGTTCATGCTGTAATTAAAAAATCACCGAAAGTTGGTGAATTTTTTCTTAATTAACCTTGATTTTATTATTAGTAAATAAAAAATTTATTAACCTAGCGAACCAAAAAAAAAAAAAAAAAAAAAAAAAACAAAAACAACATAATATAAAAACCAAAGGGTTTAAGTGATATGATTGTCAAAACACTATTATTTTTTATATACAACTTAAATGACTATTTCTCTAAATCGGAATATATTTTAGTGATAATAATTCATACCATATACTATTCCAGAAGAGTCTACATAATATAATATTGAACTTAACAATGAAAAGTTAAAAAGTAAAATTATGTGATAAGATCATATATATTAGGGTTAATTACATTTTGCAACCTGAACTATGTGCGTTTTATCACTTTGCAACCTAAACTATTTATTTTT
>JAUEKW010000033.1:221295-232951 GCA_032274785.1 Ajuga reptans
AACCTCAATGAAAAAAGTATTATTCTAAATATAACATACTTTTAGAATAAACATAACATACTATTAGAATATATATATAACATACTCTTACCAGTAATTCACCAACCTCAATAAAAAAAGTATTATTCTAAATATAATATACTTTTAGAATAAACATATCATACTATTATAATATACATAGCACACTCTTACCAGTAATTCACAAACCTAAATGAAAAAAGTATTAGAATAAATATAACATACTTTTAAAATAAACACAACATACACGTGTTTGGTTTTTTGTTGGCTCAGCCATGGTGTGTTTGGAATGAAGACTTTATGGCCCAAAAGGACTGTTGATATGGCTGAGTGGAGTTCGGTCTTTTGTGCAATATTTCGTCTAAATAATCAGACTTATGTGACCTTTTGTTTCAGGTTTAATTTCCCAATACCTTTGATGTGACAATTGCCAATAACAACTGGCATTGTCATGCAAATATGATCTTTTTTTTCTTTTCCTGTATTTTTATTTTCTTCTATTTTTTAAATCACAATTTCCTATAAAACTCCAATCATTAAACAATTACCTACCAACATCACATCTCCTACACTAATTAAATATTATTAATCTAACCTCCAACCTCTTCAACCACTTTTTAATCAAACACATCTTTTTACCTCTTCAACCCCTTCAACCATTTAAACACCCCAGCCTACAGTACTCAGCAACCTTCAGCCATACCAAACATAAATCTTTCAATTTTTATTTTTTTTAAATTATAACTCATTTTTCGAGTATTATCCTACTGCTAATTTTGAATAGACCAGCACTTCCTTGCTTGGCATGGTGCAATCTGAGAGTTGTTCGTACATTCTAAACTATCTCAACTTATGATAAATTTGTAGTTCCTAGTTTATATTCAGAACACAATAAAATAGAGCAGTAAAAAAAGTTCGAGAAGTTCAGCAGCAAAATGATTACAGAAAATCATTACAAGAGTTTCCCAGTTTCTAATGGTATACATGAAAAAATCCTCGAGTCGTGACAGCTTTAAATCTATGAATTGGTTCTTTTTTCACATAAATTAGGAAATGCAACATAAGAAATTTCAGAAAATCAATATTCAGTTAAAAAATGTATACAACTACAGACGCAGGATGGTTCGAAGGGTATCAGAAAGGTTTTGAATGGTCTGTTGTTCCTGCGCTGCCTGCACTTCCTGTAGTGGCATCTCTTCGTAACACCTGCAATGAATATATACATGAATCAAAGTAAAGGACTAATCATATCAGTGAGATGAAAGAGTTGATTTGAGATTCATACATTTTGTGGTAAGCTAATGCCTGAGCAAGATTCATCAGGGTTGGACTACAAGTAAGCCTCTGATATACGCTTGGCGGAAGAGGCACCTGTAATAAGTTACAGGGTCTACGATTAATACTTGAGAGAGGGGGGGATGGAGGAAGGGAGAGAGGGAGAGGACCTCATTTTGTCTGCTTCTGCCCTTCTTAGGCTGAGTATCGCCGGAGAAAAGCTCATGCATTGCTTCTACAGCTATGTTTCCGCCGTTGTCTTGTTGCCATCCACCAAGCACATTATCGGACAAAAGTGCAATAGGGGATATGTCAGTTGCCCTCAAGAATGGTATTGGTACCGTGTTGCCAGCAGTGTATATGGACCAAAGCTGTTATAAAGACCATACCCAAATGGGAATGAATATGTTAACAACCAGAAAAGCAGTCGGTGGAGTTGGGGCGTGGGGGGGATAGAGAACTAGGTTATCTAATAGTAGAAGTTGCACTTGGAAGATCAAATTACCTTGTCTAATGCTTTTCTACTGACAGTCTCACTAGTAGCTAAAGAATCGGTTAAGGTAGGACCACTACTGACATTCACTTGGGAAATGCTATTTGCCTTGACGTTTTGCTCACGTGATTGCAAACCTGCCGCCGGGGTTCCAATACTGGCAGGACTATCCAACCTGACAAGTTATTATGGGTTAGTGAGGTACCATATTAAGGCCGAGAGAAAATGAAACTGATTCTCCGTTTTATGTGATCGAGTTACAATTCTTGGATGAGTAGATATCAATGGAAAATATAAATAATAGGTTGCATTTGGATTGAGGGATTTAAATTGTAAGCAATTGGAAATAGAGTGGATTTCATATGCACCCATATCCCTCAAAATTTTGTTCAAAACATGTCTTGGATTTGAAATCCATAGCAATTTCAATAGTTCGAGTGATCGAGGAGTACCAAGAGTCTTTTTCCTTATCTCCAAGTCCACTGACTGAAGGTCTTCCAACATGCCCAGTAGCTGGAGATGATTCTTCTACTCTAGTAGCTGCTGGTAGAGTCGCTGTTTTGCTGATCACATCTCTATCATGAACTATTACAGTTCCAAAATCACCTGATAAAAATAATTCTTATAAGTGCACTAGCAAAATTAGAGATTCATATTCTAATATTGATAGAGCTAATAAGGGTTGGGGGTTGGGGTGGAGGGTCGATGGAAAGAAAAAGAAAAAGAAAACAATGCAAAATAACGAAAATAGAAAGAGGATTAGGTCTACGTTTAGGTCTATGTAGAAGGTTCCCATGTTGGCCAAATATTTCCATTGTAGGGCATACTTATGTACCTTAAAAAAGAAAATATCCTCCAAAATTTACCAATTTCAAGACATTGCAAATCCAGTTTCTCTTATTAATTCACACAAAATAAACACTTATCACTATAGCTGTGCGCAAAGATATCAGAGAAATATCTGCAAAACATTGTTTTAACTCTCTCAGATGAGGAGCTAGTTGAATCAATTGAACTCATATGACAAGTTATTCAGTAACCAATGTTGTGATTTCATCCGATTCATTCAGTTTCCAAACAGTTAATCCTTACAAACTCAACCTAGCTCAACAGGAACCAGTAACTTTGTTTAAACTGTAAAGTTATTTATTTATGTCTGGAATTGCCATCCCACCTAGTCTGTTGATATAATACTCCCTCCGTTCCATTAAACGAGTCCTACTTCAAAATCATTTCTTGTTCGAAAAAAAGAGTTTGGTTTCAAAATTTAATGCCTTGTTTTACTAGTTAAAATTAAAAATTAAAAAAATTAATTTCACGAATAAATTATGTGGTTGAATAAGTAAAAAATCAACCAAAAAAAATAAGTCGTGTAAACAAGAATTTATAGTTCATAAAAGGTTGTACCTTCATCAAATTGGCAAACATAGGAAGTTGTACCTCCATGAAAAAAGAACTCTTTATAGGGGACGGAGGGAGTACTTAATAATGATGTCGTGGAAATGTAATCTAACATGCTCTAAAGATAAGGTATATCAGTAATATCACCTTCGACAGCAGCTGGTCCTCCATCTGGTGGAGCAAGTTGATCCTTTATGCTAACAGCACGTCCAGAAGTACTATGATGACCATCCTGAGGTCTAGATGGAACAGTACTGGCAATGGCTTCATTTGATGTCGAACCCCCGGGAAGCTGAAGACACAACACAACAAGTATTGCAATCAGAAGATTTTGCATGTGTCTGTTTCAGGTAAGAGTAAAACATGATGATTTCCCTTTCACGATATGTACAAGAGAAAGAAAATTGGGTGGCAACAACAGTTGACCACCAACTTGTAAATAAATCCAACAAAAAAATAGGTGTACCCCATCTCTAGGCAGTGTCGCGTCTGATGCAATATCTCGTGGTTGAATAGCTGCCGATGCCCTAATTTGCCTTGCCTGCTCAATCTTAGGCACCATTGATGATGCTCCACTTCTACATTTTTCAATGAATTTGTGCTACAAATGATAAAAAATGCACGTAAGAACTGAAGTACAATAGATCATTTTAGCATGTGGGAAAGTATACAAGAGCATATGGACAAACCCTTCTTTCAAGGCTAAGCATGAACCCTTTTAATTAATTTACTGCATTTTACTGCCTGTGCTCCAAGTCTTGGACATATTCGTGCATGGTTAAAAGAAAAACCAAGCTCCAACATAATACAAAGAAGATGCACAACAATGTCAATTTGACCATGGGCGCTGTAAATTACTTCCAGATGATACTTAGATGACGGTATCATCACAGTTGTGCAATAGAGAAAATATGTAACATAATTTTATGACATGTTAGAAAGTCTCCATTTAAGAAATGTTTCGAACTTCGATGTGGAATCCCCAGCAAGAGGAAACTTCCCAAAGTATATTAAGACATCCGCGAAACACTGAAACTTGTGCGTAAAAAATCAAAAGATACAAAAATAATGAGTGGGATCCAGTTCGATCTGAAAGGGTAAGCAACATTAAAGAAGAATACCTTCAGCATTTCAGCTGCTGTGGGTCGAAGTCGTGGTTCCTTTGTCAGGCATTTTGCAACGAAGTCATGGAATACAAGTGACCTGTAACAATAAATCATCAAATATGTAGGCAACGAAAAAGTAAAGCATTCAATAAGTTGATTAGAGCAATTGAATGTGCAATCATACAGGGGGTGTTTCTTCCGGGCTTAAGTGGATTGGAGAAATCCGGCTTGTAAAATCCTTGGGCCTGAAAAGCCTATGAATGTTTGTTGTTTTTGGGGTTGTATAGGGTAGGATTGTTACTGTAGATGGCAACTTTGTGTTGGAGAAGTTAGTGTTGGTAGATTATTATATTATGAGAAGTGATATGCAATGATTAGTTTTATAGGGTAATGATGTTGTAGTGTTAGGGTAGGATTGAAAAATCCGGATGGGAAAGTCAGAAAAGAACAAGTACCGGAGCGCGAAGTCCAAAGTTAAACCCGAAAGAAACAAAGCCATTGTCTATCAATAAAATGAATGCCTTATATTGTTCCCCATGATTGTCTAGAGAAAATGAAACAATTATCTGATTGTCACACATAATGAAGCACTGGATTCCAAAAAATACAGAAGGAACAAATATAGGCGTAAGAAATATGGTTATCAAATGCAAAGATTTACTAGCTTTAACAACCTACAAAGACATGCAGAATCAGGCTACCATGCAAATATACTCCTCCCATAGAAGAAAAGTTTCACTATTTAGTCACACTAAACTGTGCTAATTCAAGGTGGTGAGGTAATATTGCAGTTAAGTTTAAAACTCATGAGACAACTTTCTTGATTGACAGAAGAAATTAAATCATTTTCTAAGACTACAAATTCTGTTTCCTCAGACCTAACAAAAAAGGAATCTTCTATAAATTTTTGCCCCTGGGATATTTAATTGATAGATAACTCATAATGTGTATATTTCATTGAGAACTAAGGAAAACTTTATCACATCACTCAAAGAAACAATGAGCCCATCTTCCTAGAGTAAATATGCCCAGAATGAAGTAGACAGCTTAAAGCCTTAAATACCAGCAAGGATTGCTGATTCCTACAGGAAATTAATGAAGTATTTACATCACTACCATTAGAGTGTCAAGGATATAAATGGGAAGACAGGGTGGAAACATAATACAAGCAGCAGCAAGAAGAAACACTTCAATGAGTAAGTTTTCCAGTTTCACCACCACCACCATCCCCAAAAAACATGGAAAAACAAAAAAAGGGAAAAGATTACAAGCAGAATTTAAGCATTAAACTGACCACAAGATACGCAGGATAAAAACAGCTCTGAATAATGCCATACAAAAATCTAAAAGATACTTCATCTTGAGAAGGCATGAATAGATAAGTGAAATAATCCTCAGTAAGGCATTATTAGTAACAGAAGAATCTGGATAGAACATGCATAAATAAATGTCAGCACTTCATGACCGCAAATACTTTTCCAGAAAAGATGCTAAAAGTAAAGAAAGAGTCGAAGATAAACCATTTCTCTTTATCCTCAAGCATTGGAGCAGGTTCAATGGAAATCATAAACAATACCTGCCACAATTTATGAACTAGGTAAGCATCCAAAAGTAATCAAGTAAATATTACAAACTAGGAGGAGCCAAAGTGTAAAATCTATGTGCTATTTTTAGGGCATTGTCATACAATTACTTTTGCAGCAGCTACAACAAACACTGAGCACACAAGTAATCAGAGTGGCCTAACTCTTACTCTAGTAAATTAATTATATGAAGAATGCCAATACCAGAAACCGCCAAGTAGACAGCTTATACACAAGAGTGCATGTATGCACCACGGAAGTTACAATGCCTTATTAGAGCATTTGCACTATCAATCTGGAAATTAAGTAGTGAAGTCATAGACTACAGCATCACTATATACTTCTAACCGGCTTTAAACAGATCCATTTTTTATTGGTGGGGATTCAAATTGAGAGGTTCAATACCAGTTATTCCTTTGCACAAAAAAAAAAGGCAGTATCCGAAAAAAAATGACTGATCATGTACTTCATAAAAGTTAGTATTTTAATCTAAAAAAGTTGATTTGACACTGTTCTCACGATTTATGAGGAAAGGAGGACAGTAAATCCAAATGGGTTGATTATTATTCCCTCAGCTCCTGATTTCTACTTTTGTGGTAGCAAGAAGTTTAATCTGTCAGCCATTCTTTTAGCCACTATCTGCTAATTTAGTTGATAATATTGGTATACATCCATCTGCATTTACAATCTTTTTTAAATGATAAGTAAAAATATTTTTTACGCTATTTGTTTTCCAGCAGAGTATTGCTTTGCCCAACTTGTTTCTTCAATCACACATACTAAACCTATTATGCACCATTTATTTTCACATGTTGTTCGTAAGAATACCACTGTGGGTGCCTTTTTCTCATTCTGTTGCATTTAATCTTAGCAAAGTCAGCTTGTTACTAGCTAGAAAAGTAATATTAGCCATATTTTCCATAAAACTTTTCAGCTAATCATTCTCGGCACAAATTTATATTTTCATCTGAGATAGCATGAATAGAGCATCTTGTTCAAGCAATACCACAAACAAATGCACAAATGATATCATCATCATGTCGTTAAGGGCTTACTCTCATAGGATGAACAGCTGCTCTTGGAGGAAGCCCCTGGATGAAACAGATTCAACAGCCACAAAATTAAATTCATATATAACTTTGAATATATGCACCATTAGGATTCATAAGTACCACAAAGGACAAGAGGATAAGGGCTGGCGTGAAACTAGAGCCAATACAACATACCTCAGCCATTTCGATTGCAGACACTCCAAGAGCCCACACATCTACCTGAGGAAAAATGTGATCATATTTAAGAGCATACAAGATACATCCTTCCATTCTGAGATGTGTATTCAATTCTGATAATCTGAAAAATAATGACCTGTCGGACACTTCACACTCAGACACAGTAATGAGCATCAAATCAGAGAATATACCTTTCCATCGTAACGACTTTCTTGAATAACTTCAGGAGCCATCCAATGTGGCGTGCCAATGAACTAAAGAAACAAAACCTCAATGACGTTAAAGTCTAAAAGAGAGAAAATAAAAACATTACAGACTGGTAATTAGATAGGCAACACACATGTCATTATACAAGATGACTTTTGATAGTGTTTGTGTCAGATGAGAATAATTAGAACTAAATGGCAATGGAGTTAACGCTTCTCCAAGAACCCAACTAACTTAGAAAGATCCTTTCACTAGTATTCATCACCACAATCATTATATACTTCATTTCCAGCATGCTACTATTTTTGTAGGGGTCTTAAGATGTCCAAATTGATAGTGAAAAGCCAATTGCAGTGACTGGTCTAAGATGAGGTCCAAGGGTGGGTTAGCATTGAATTGCCAGTTAAATCCATGCATAAACTCTCCAACATGCAGCTATTGGTTAAGAGGACAATTTATGATGCTGTACCACGCCTAAGTTGATCATCTTGTAATGTGTATATACATTCTTCAGATGATCAGTGAATCTGACTGTATAAAAGAAAATACTACAAACTTTTATGTTTCTTAATTACCTTCAGACCATCCATTGCAAGACGTGATCCTAATGTTAGAATAACAAGCATATTTAATAATCAGTAAGAGGCTCAGAGGGAGTAGCGTCGGCCAGGCTTCAAGGAAACTATTAGCTTGAATTTTACAGGCTTATAAATGCAGCAATGCCAGTTTTTCATAAAAAAGTGGGAGACAATTATTAGTTCAATAATATAGTCAGTCATGCTTAGGCAAACAAATGAGAAGGATCTTGTCTACCGTGTTACGCTTGGACATAGTTCTTGTCAACTGTGCAGCAACTCCAAAGTCACCTGTAAATGTAATTTTTTCTTAGTACAGAGCTAAATAAGATCTAAATACTTTGGCAATGTATAATGACTCTACATATCCAAAGTGAAGCTCATGATCAAGTCAACTATCTTTTTTGATAAGAAACTGAGGATTTTATTGATAATGCCAAAGAGCTTACATAGGGATGAGGCTTCCCTACTAGGCTAACACACTATCTATCTACAACTACATTACAATGCTAAAATCCCTTTGAATATGTGCAATAAGGAACCCTCTGAAGTCCTTATGCACAGAAATCCACCATGCTATTCTAAACTTGATGTTTGCCCAGATCAAGTCAACTATCTGACTTAACCTACCCCAACAAACAGATGCACATTTTCATGCGTATTGGAAAACCGAGGTTTAAACATTTAGGGTAATTGGTAATCTCAAGACTTACCCAACTTGACTTCTCCTTGTTCAGTCAGCAAAATGTTACCACCTTTAATATCTCTATGCACCTTGAAAATTGAATGCAGATAGGACAGACCCTGCAATAACAGGTACAAACATAAGCAGCAGCCCAGTAATACATTTGGCATGTCTCAAAATAATGACACATTTGTGGTATAAATCACGATTCTTTACTGAAGTGAGCTTGTGAACGAATTACAGCCACTTTAGTATTTAGAAAATGTATAATATCATGAACTGTTTCAGATACAAATGCAAATGTTCGAGCAGGATCTTGTTTATGGCATAGCAAATATGCCTGTCAATTTAATTTAATTTTATTAGCAAGCAAAGGCCATTAAATCAAAGGTACCTTCAAAGCTTCTCTACAAATGAATGCTATTTGATACTCCTCAAGAGGCTCATCAGTGACATTCATCAAATCGGCCACACTTCCACCCCCACAGTACTCCATTACTATCTGCCAACAAATCCAAATATTTCAAAGAACTTAACTATATTGAACAGTTATAAGCAAATTTCACAACCTCAAGCACATATGGCAACACAATGCCATGACTGCTAGTCCCAACAACCAGCACCCACCCAACGAAAAACAACAATTCAGAACATCCACAAACAGCAAAAAGAAAAAAAAGTATAGAGCTGATGCTCTTCTTCATACCCATAGATATTCTTCTCCTTGGTAGCTCCCAAGATAACGAACAACATTGGGATGACTACACTGCTGCAACATCTCAATTTCACCACGAATTTCTTCATAACCCTCCTCCTGAAACATATTGCATTTGATAAGTTGAATACTCTACACTTAATCAAAGTAATATAAATGCAGTCACAACTCATCACCATCGTACCCCTTCAGTCAATGATATAACTTTAATAGCAACTAATTCTGAAGTCCTTATGTCTCGAGCCTTGTAGACTGCCCCATATGAACCCTTCCCTGTCCGACAACAGCAACCACATTGATTAATTTAAATTCACTTGCCCACTTATTGCAATACAAAATAAAAGATAACTAATTCAAGAAAAAATTCTCCACCCCCCCCCCCCCCATTGAAATAAAATAAATGACGTTGACGTTATCCAAATCTGGTCGGTAAAGCTACAAGAAATAAATGTGGAGTAAATACCTTTTATCCTAAGCTAGAAGAACTCTAAAACAAATAAAGTACACAGAAAGAGGACTACTTGGCTATAAAGGAAATGGAACTAATAACACATGCAAAGAAGAGTTCACAATATCTTATTAGATGCCTAATCGGTCCTTCTTCATTTTCCTTTTCAGATAGTCATTGTCTTTGCAATGACCTATAAGGCTATAATATTGGCGACTGCTAAGAAACCATCTTCGCATCCCTCCACTCCACAATTTACTTGGCAATAGGCCAGCATGTTGCAACTTATGATCCAAACTCTTATGTAGCATCACTGTTTACCATGATTTGCACGCTAAATTCAGATCCATTTTCAACAGTTATTACAGACTATAGACTACATTTAAACTCATTATTAAAACCCAATCCACTAAATCAAAATCAGAAATAGTTCATCCACCTATAAAAGTGTCTCCAAGAAAAGCTCAGTTCTAAATGCAAATATATAAGGCCGGAAATTTTACACATCCAGTCACTATATTACAATAGATAGAACATAAATCAGCAAAAGATTCACATTTCGTTATGAAGATGCAGACAGTAACCATACATTCCCTGCCAATAATACAACCACCAACGAGAGCAAATAAGCAGCACTTAAAACTCAAAAATTGAATCTTTACCGAGCTCATGGAGCAACTCATACTTAGTAAAAGGATCTTCTCTGGTGATGCACTCTGGTAAAGAGCTTGACGACACTTTACTACTCCCCTGATTCCTCAACTGCGCAATTCCACTGCCAACACTTCCCTCGGCACTGACACCCACTCCACCACCACTGCTTTTCTTCCGTTTCCCGTACCCCATTCCTCCACCCTCTCCCACCTTTTGCATACTCTCCACCGCCCTCCTCATAGTGCTCCCTCCTCCACTACCACCTCCTCTCCTCACCATTGTCCCCATCATGTCCTCTTCCTCCTCCTCGTCATTGTCTTCATCATCATCTCTACCCCTCACCACAAACGTCGAAAAGTCCCCAGCCTCCTCCTCATCATCAACATTCCCAGTTCTGCTCATAGGGCTTCTCCTCTCCCTATTTGGAGTTGCAGCCGCACTCCGGGGTTTTGAGTAGGAAGACGAGACACTGGCGTTCCTATCTGAGTAATTCGATTTCATCCGATCAGTTTTCACAATCATCGTTCCGGATATAGACGCAACAGCGCTTTCGTCATCGTCGGAGTCCTCGATATCATCCCCGCCGCCGCCGAAGTCTTTTGGGAGGCGTTTCAGCAAAGGAGGCAATGATTCCTCCTCGTCTTCAATGGCGTCACCCTTGTACACCATAGTGGCGTATAGGTCCGAGGAGCCCGTGTCTGGTTCCGGTTCTCTCGATGCGACGTCGTCTTTGTCGTGAATCACAACCGTGGAATACAAGTCAGAATTATTCGGCGGCGGGGGCTTCCGCCCTCGCCGGGACAACGGCGAGAAGTCCATTTGTGTACAGCCCGCGGTCGTCGATCAGTGTGTAAGAGCGGGAGCTGGAAAGTGGCGGATTGTGATCATCTGCTGTGTACGGGATGGGGATCCGGTACCCAATAAACTGCAGTGGATGAAACGGTACCGTTCTATTTCAATTACCCCCTTCCCAACGTTGTCAATGACCCAAGCCTTTAATCATTTTTCAGATTTTGGCTATACTTATTTAAAACATCATATTATAACCAATATTTTAATAACTTATCTTTAAAATGAGATTTCAAGAATTTATAATAAGATAATAGAGCTTAAGATATTTTAGTAATAATATTTTTATAATTAAACTAGGGAAAAGGGACAAATAGGCCCTCCAACTTTTAGCCAAAGCCCAAATCAACACCTAAACTATTTTTTTGTCCACTAAAACACTTGAACTTTTGAATTCGGACAAATCAACACCATGACT